>JANTCA010074964.1:0-15133 GCA_024741275.1 Chironex yamaguchii
TCCAGTTGTTCAATGTCTGCAATGGTCCAATCAATTGTAAGTAAGTAAGTAAGTAAGTAAGTAAGTAAGTAAGTAAGCTGTCAGTCATATATTTCCATTATTACAATTGTACGTACAATAAAAATATTCCGGTCCTGAACCATAGAACAAGGACAGAGGAAATAAATATTTACAAAGTTAAAGAAAGAAAAAATACTACAAAAGAACTGAGGATAAGAAACAACAGTTCTCAGCTAGTTATTACATTTTAAATCCTATAAATGTCTTTACGATTTTGACAGTGCCTTGGACCCATACTGTCAGTAACTTTCTGGTGATGTTTTCTGCTTCTTTCTCATCTAAGTCTAATTTTTCTAAGTTGGCTTTTAAATCTTTTGGGACGTAGCCCAGTGCGCCGATTATACAGGAACCATTTCGAATTTGTACGTGTGTACGTAAGCAATTAAATAAGTCAGCGAGTGAATGAATGAGTATGTAAGAAACGAAGGAGGTCAGTGACTAACGTATTATGTATGTATGTTCGTAAATGAGTTAATATGTAGGTAGGTGAGTACGTGCATACGTAATTAAGGACTTATGTAAATATGCAAGTAAATAAATAAGTAGTTACGTAAGTAAGTATCTAATTAAGTAAGTAGGTATATATGTAAGTAAATAAATTAGAAAACATATAATTCAAGACATGCAAGAAACAATAAGGATGACAGAATACCTAAAATAATTTGCCCTTTTTAACAGCAGAAGGCTGTCGAAACGAAAGTAATGAAGACTCAGTTGAAGAGGAGTGAAAAAGGTAACCCAAGAAGTGCTCTTAACATCTACAAGAGGAAACGTAACTGTTGTTTAACGTACCGAAAACCAAGCTACTACACCACACATCCAGGCCATAAGTACAGTCATCAGCAAGATGGGCCATGAAAACACAAGGGTTTCAGCAACATCTGCTCTTGCAAAGGACGACTTTTTACTGACTAAAAATGCTGCACCAGGCGATTCAATCAGGGGAATAAAAGCAAGACTACCAAGGACTCGAGTCACCTCTTTACGTCCATAGACAGGAAAACCAAGATGGGTTGAATCAAGTCCTATTTCTTCCTTTAATTTATTTTCACTCGCAACTAGTGGAGGCCGTCCAGATTTCGTACGGTAAAGTTCCAGTCGCGTAAATCCATGAGCACCGCAAGTTCCACATACTTGGCGAGTAAGATTCCGTAATAATGAAGGAAATAGGCCGTCGAGACGAAGCTCGCTAACTGCTATGTATGGTGGGCGCTCGTAGTATAAGGTGAATATCTGTTTAGGGCATTTGCAGGTTTCTAAACAAAGAGAAACTGGTAGTTAAAGCAATAGTCAGAAATGGCACGGTAAAAGACCTGAATTAATGAAAGGAAAATGTTTTAAGGAAATATTGGATGCCTTTGGTTAAGAATAAGGTTTTTTAAGCATTTCATTACATTTGAATTCATACTTATGTTAACTGAATTGAAGAGCTACGGTCGTAAGTAGGAAGTTCGACAGGCGATCTTAATTTTATGGGAATGATGTTTCAAAAGGGCACTTACACCCATATTCATGCTTCTTGGCATTGATAGAAATCAAGTAAATATTGTAACTTTGTAATAAGCAAGTTAAACGTTATTCATAACCTTGAAAAGAAGCATAGCTGACCACTGCCCTAATGACAAGTATTACCTTGCTTGTACGTATGCAATGTTAGAAAGATATAACACATAGGAGCCGACACCAATCCACAATAAAAGGTTTCAGCAATCAAAAGCTTTAGTTCTGTTTAAAAGTATAAAAAATATCTTACTTGCTTCCTTTCTTGCCACAATGTGGTCCTGGAAAGCCTTCAATTTGAACACCAATCCAGCATTAGAGAAATTTTAAATTTATGCGGGAAAAGATCGAAGACGTTTTTCAAAGACCGGCAACGTACCTGTGTGAATGATTTCACTCCAAGGTCCTTTTCCTGCAGCCGTGAATCCTCGAACCTTCAGCGCAAATTTTGCATAATTTGGTAGATTTTCAACTACTATGCTAAGGCTGGCTGGATCTACAGTGTAAATTTCCTGTTTCCTGTTTGTTTCTTGCTGGCCAGCTTCCTCTACTAAAATAACGCTAACATCGTATCCTTGTAGAACTCCATTGGTTTTATCACTATCGATTGCTGTCCATTGTAATCTGATTTTGTTGAGAAATCGTAATGATTCTGATCGCAAATTTTTAGGGCTTCCATCTGGAGCTGTCAAAAGTGGGAAAACTGATCGGGTAAAATATTGTCAGTCCACTTATATCATATCTTATTTTTTACTTTTTTATTATTTGTATATCTCTCCCTTGCCCGATCCTAAGTTCGTTTCTTTCTTATTATCTATTACACCATACCGAATATCCACAGTCACTTAAAAGCCAAGAACATAAGAAAACTGATCATACACAAGCCTTGCTAATTTACAAGTTAAACATGTTGATGCCAAAGTCACAATAGAGGTAAGGAAACAAGGTCGTGACACACAAATGCATTGACAAAATGCTTAACTTCGCTCATGAACTAATTCTAATGGTGTAATTAGCTATATTTATGTAGCTACTTGACCGGGGAGATGAATTAGGTTAAGATTGACCTTTGCCGCAGCATTATCTAAGAGCATTGGGATTTTTCCATTGCAACTTGAAAGTTTCATAGCTTCAGTTTCATACTAATTTTCGTTTTGCAGGGCCTGAAAGATTTCTTTGACGTTTCCTTAAAACTACTGTCGTCCAGCGAGAAAAATGTGGCAGCTTCACTTGTCGGTAGGCTTCCTCTACACAGATGGATACATTATCAAGCATGCAAGTCTCACTTGGGGGTACGAAGAGATCCAAAACTTCATACGGTGAGGTTGTTTACTGTTACAAATTACATTTAAGATAAACTGTGACTTACCATCTTCAAGTGTTTGCACATACGCGAATGAAAATGGACCGACCCCTATTCTTGTGTATCCTGCTATTTCAATACCATAAACAGTTGCAGGACTTAAATTGGTCAACTGTAATGTTTTTTGGCTTAATCCTCTCCAAATCTTCTTCTTTTGACTTTTCTCTGCAGGCCGGTTATCACCAAGTGCTTGGTATTTAATAATGTAGCCTACCATTAATCCATTTTGTTGTTTCTGTTCTATTTCACTCCAGTATAAATACAGTTCCTTTGAACTTATAACTTGAATGGTGACATCCTGTGGGGGAGCGGTCGGAGCTAACATGATACAAATAAACAAACATCTGATTACAAAAACATTACACTGCTAGTTAACTGTACTATGCATCTTTATAGTCACAAATCGGAACTTTCTAAAATTTGGTAGCTTTTGATATTTGAATAGTTTTCACCACATTTTAACTTGGGATGAATTTGAAAAAGTTGTGTAAAAAATTCAATCTCTTCAGACTCTTTGGTAAAGTAATATGGCAGTTTATTAATAAACAAATGATTTGTTACAATGTGGTTTCCATCTCCGTTTTTTAGTCACAAAGAGTACCATTGTGGTCTGTGTTGGGGGAAAGAGTCTTTTCAGTAAGCACTCGTTTATCTCCTCCTATTCTGCTTTTCGCGACGGGCAAAGGAAGTGAATTAGGTTGGATCAATATGTTAGGTCCTATGTACCATTCGACATACCATTTATACCTATAATTGGGCAATCGAATGGTACATAGGACCTAACAAATATGATAAAAGAAATAAAAGAACAAGTTGAGAATTGGTTAATGGGCAGTCAAAATGACGTAGGACAGAGGTATTGACAGATTGGAAACAACAGTTTGAATTAATACCATTTTTACTGGCTTTGAATGGACAATTGTAGCTATTGTACTGTTTTCGATGACATACCTCTAAGGTTCCTTTGATTAGTATATGTTTTGTAACAGCTCTAAAGCAGTCAGGAGTTTAGTGTGAGCAGTATCAAGCGTCTCTTCCATTTCGAAACTTTATCCGAAAATCGATGTACGAAAATTAAACGTCCCGGATTTCACCATTGGAGCTTATTCTTGAAGAGCGGCTAAATAAATCTGAGTTACGAAGAATGAAAACAATTATTATGTCTACAAAGAAAAGTTAAGTCCTACCTCCTTCAGCTGTCATGGCAACTATACTTGCACTTGCTATGCCAACAGCATAAAACAAACATGCGGCAACTCTGATTGTATAGACTGAGAATATTTCTAATTCTTGTAGTAAAATGCTTGTTTCATTGCTTCGTACTGATCTTATTTTCCATTCGTTGCTCTTGGGTAAGGCTTCCTTGTAATAGATCATGTAGCTCTTGATATCTCCATTGCTATTCTCTCTTGGAAGTGCCAACCAAGATAAGGCTATGGTTGTTTCAGTAGAATGTTCAATGGTTACATTGGGTGGAGGTGTACGTGGGACTAAATGATGAGGAAACAAGGTAAAATTTTACATTACGTTGATATCGTTAAAATAAAAGTACTTGCTCTACATGGAAGTGTAAACAGTTGAAGTAAATTCATACTCGTGACGATATAAGCTCCAAATAAGACTGGTTGTAAACTTGGCGTCTTTCCTAACAGGGTCAAATAGCTCAATGGAAAAAGTAACAAAGACCCTTAGACAAGAAATCCTAATTGCGCGATTTAATCACATTTGAGGCTGACATTTGTAGTACCTTTTAGCTTCAATATTCTATTTGCTACAAAATAAACTCCATGGCATTTCAATGTTTCAATGATTTGCAATTTAATTAATGCAAAGGGATAAAAAAATATCTAAGAGCAAAATTTCTACGGACAGGTAAACGAGCTGAAAGTGCTGAGATTCTTAATTACGATAAAGTAGCTAAATTTAAAGGGCAATTTTAAGTAAAATAAATTTTAAGAACACGAGCACTAATATTCATGCATACGAAACACGGTAGTACAGTATACTGATGATGAGATTTGATACTTCTGATCCCTGGTATCTGAATTTCTAGCAAAAATAAAACAAAGACGCCCCAACCTCCATGAAAAACAAAAACTGCGTAGATACAACAAAGAGTGAAGATTGAAATAGCAGACTTTTTAATAACGGTTTCACTTACTTGTAGATGAGGATAAGTTATAGAACGAGATCGGCATCTTGCCAACAGCTGAATAAAAATCGAGATATTCTTGGAATTTTAGCAACTCGACATCTCTTGACTGGCTTAGGTTAACCTTAACAAATGCCCATACGCTACCGACCCTGCAGAGAATAACGCACAACAGTGAAATATAAATACAAAAAATGTTAAGAAAACATGTAAGTTGAAAACAAACATGCAACAGATGTTAAACCTGTCCGATTAGTCCATACTTCATGGCTAATATGTTAGTACGTTGCAAAAGTAAATGTACTGTACATACCTCAGCGATATTACACTGACATTAATTGTCACGTTCACGCCGTCGTAAATTTCAATCACCTTTAGTGTGAAAAAGAAAGACGTCGAAAGGAAGATAGAAGTTATTTCAAAAGGAAATATGGAAACATGAGTAAATATATCCAGAATAGCATAATTTATTATACAGCATACACACCTGTGATATTACAAATGCGTGATGACAAGGATTAATGTCCTTGATGTTAAAAACTGCTTTACTTCACTGTATCACAAACAGATATTTCATGTAATTTCTTAGCCTAAATGCATTACATATATCAAAGAGTACACATATATTAAATGAAATACTTTAAGTTCGTTGATGGACTCACGAAGCTATCAGTAATTTAAGAGTAGGTATGGCGTATTGACATTTTCAGTCTTGCTCTACTCTGCATCATCTCTAGCTTATTTGATAGTTATATCTGTACACGGCATCCAACGGAATCAAGCTACAAGATTAGACATCGACATGAAGGGCGTTGTCATTATAAATTAAGACGTTCAGAATATAACATTTTTTATCGTGCAAAATCGCTTGTAGAACTTGCCTCCTACTCTAGCTTATTTCATGTAACTTCAAAGTCATTTATTGTAAGGTTGCTGATCATTTATCTCTTAATACTGCCCTTAATTACACTGGCAAGTATTTTCCTTGACTGAAAATCATTCAAATTTGGTTTCTACTTTTTCACAAAAGAAACCTGCAAGAAGCAGCGTGTCAACTACTCGGATTACTGTAATGGTTAACGAAAATCTGTGTTGATCTCATTAAGGAAGTATCCATTTCCACGAATCTAAAGAATAAAATCTAAAGGCTTCGTTTTAAATCAAAACACATATAAGCAAGTGTGTGCAGAATAAATTCATTGCGTCAAAATACCAAAATCACAACCCGGCAGGATACTCACATTTTGATGTAACTTCATTGACAGGTTTTGAAATGAACTGCTGTTGGCATATTTGTAATCTGTATGCCATGTTTCGTTAACAAATTTACCAGAAAATAGTACCGTCGAAGCTACAAAGTGATAAAATGCCATTATCTTTATAAGGATTAGTGAGCTTTAGCGCTTTCATACTTACATAGTAGCTTGTTTATAATGCAAATGTACAAATAGCATCTATCTATCTATCTATCTATCTATCTATCTATCAATCTATTATCTATCTATCTATCTATCTATCTATCTATCTATTTATCTATCTATCTATCTATCTATCTATTAGCTATCTATCTATCTATCTATCTATCTATCTATTCATTTATCCAAACAGCTAGGCCACTTCATTGTTACTATCTTCTTGCTTTCAGGTAGAAGTGCAAGTCTCAATTTTATGATGCCGAGGGGGAACGGCAACCCTTAAAAGACCTGGGAATATATGATAGTGCAGTGCATTGTTCGTGAATTTCTTGAAAAGCTTTGCGTATCTAAAAATATTGCCGTCTGAGTCATTGTCTTTAGGTTTCAAATACAGGTTGGTACCTTACTTCAAAAGATTCTTTGTATGAGCTTGTTGAAATTTGATACCTACGTCTACAAGTCCTGTTATTGCATGTGACCTCCTCCTTTGCCTGACCAACACAGAATCTTCCATTGTATTTTGGAGCTGGGTTTTCACACTTTCGGGTTCTTCTTTCATGTCCAATGCCACAAGGCCGATCGCAGAAGGTCCACTGTGTCCATGGTGTCCAGCCCCCGTGAACTATTACAAGATAAAATCAGCAAAGTGCGTGCTATTCCTACAAAATGTATTTGTATGATCGACAAAATAAACTGAAATCGAAAATTCAGTTTATTGGAAAATTCAGAATGTGAAAAGCTGTACATAAGAGACAGTTTTCGGAAAATTGTTTAAACAAAATCGTCATTCCCACAAATTGTTTTGAAAACTGCTAAAGCTAGCAAATCAACGTATTGTAGGCACTGAGAGTTCGTCGTTTCACTCGAACTCCAATAGAACAATGTTACTATCATGTTGCTGCGCAAATTTTCGTCGTTTCCTAGTTAGCTTGTTTCGATCCACTTGTTGGTAATACCTTTGCTGTTTCGTTTTTCTATTCGCTTTACTTGCAAATCGTCTATTAAGGTATCGCTTCATGTATAGGGACCTTTATGCATTGTACTTGATAACTTGCTTGCTTATGGTATGGTATGGTATGGTATGATATGGTATGGTATAACTGGCAACTGGAAGCCTGAAACAGATGGAGAACATGACTTTGCATCCTTTCGCGTTTACTGTTTTTCACAAGGTCTAATACCTAGTACTGGAGAACTGCTACACTAACAATAGTACTAACTAAGTGCCTTACTCATGATCTAGAAGTAGTATTAACCAATGTTTGACTGATATTTGCATAATCCATACACCACAGATTATTGAAAAGTGAAAACTATCATTGTTTCTTCCATAGTGTTCTCTGCACCATATGATTAACGAGGCTAACTATTTGTTTCAAAGTTTCAATGCCTTTTGTATTGCGTTTCAATGTTGTTGAAATGATTTTGCCTATGAAGGTAATAAGCTAAATGAGCATATTTTTGAACCAAACAATCGGATTGTTATTTAGTTGCCCGATGCTGTATATGGATAACGGATATTCTTTTTCTCTAATGTGCCTCTACTAGACAGGAGCTACCATTTTGCTCCCTGAGGCATAGTTCAATAAGTAACAAAACAAAAGCAGCTAATCAGGAAGAGTAATCGTAAAGAAACACGACGGATAATGTAGGACTTGAAACAAAGAAAATCGTATGCAAACTGAGAAATTTTAGGAAGAATTTCACAGTTTTGAATTTCGAGCCAAGAGGCTATATATACAAGTTTGCAGTAGTCAGAGGCACTTAGATAGTGCATGGATGGAAGTTTTAACGAAGTCTGATTGGTCGATGAAAATATTTTGCTATGTTTCAAGTTATTAAAGCAACTTTAAAGTTCTGATACTACCAAAAGATAATTTAAAGCTAGATTTGTTGATGGTGACTATTTACGTGCAATGCAAATCATGGGTTAAACCAAATTCAGATATTAGATTTTTTAGCAAGACACTTGCTTTTAGAACAATTTCTTGTAGTCAATTTGAGTTAACTATATAGAGCATGGTCATCAAGTATTTAAAACTGAAAGGCGAAACGATAAACTCTTTGTCTACTTCTGTATTCCACAAATTCCACATATTCCACAAATTTTAGTTACGTGTTACAGATCATGACAATTAGTTAGGTACACACAGCAAAGGAGATGAAGTCGCTAAACTTTGTAGTTTTTGGTTTACAGTGTAAACGCTAAGACTATGATAATGTTGTGTTGAAAGTGAGGTAATCTAGGAAATTGTGGCTACTGGTGTTGGTCTTATCACTGTTTAAAGTCGAACATTGATCAAATCTATAATAATGTCCTTGTAAAGGAGCAATTTCGTTAACTTGTTAACTCATTTGAGATGCAACAATAAAAACTGATACTAATTTAAGTGTTCTTACCAGGGCAAAAAAACAAATTACAGGTACGCTTTTCATTGGATAAGCTTTCACATTCTCTTCCTCCCGAGTGTGGCCTGGGGAAATCACATAACCTCTCCCTTTGTTGAATTCCACCTTCACAAGCCTTTGAGCATGTTTGCCAGCTTCCCCAGGTACCCCATTGTCCATGAACTAGAAACAGAAAAGTAGATATAACTTATAATCAATTGAAGATAATAAGGAAAGTCTTGATTTTAATAGCTTCTTAATTATTAGGCTGGATCTAAACTGCATTATACGAATATTTTTCCAACACTAATAAGATATGGGTTATAGATAATATGTTAAAGTAATAACATTCCAGCCCAAATATAGTAAGGCTTTTTTAACATTGTTTTTACCTATATCTTTTATGTATTACTTTGGATAAATGATAAACTATTCATCTCACAGCTGATTTCCTTTGGCAAGAAGGATGTCACAGGTTATAAATCTTGAATGATAACATTATTTTTGCTTGACAGTATGACAGCGTCTAAAGCACATAATTTCAGAAAACGTTTTATAACACCCTCAGGTAGTGTAATATTTGCTTTATAATTAATCAAATTTCCGTTATTAAGTATGGTGGCTCAAATAGCATAAGCAAGATAAGCTTTAAGAAAAAAACCTGTTTATAAGTAATGTTTAACTCAGAGGCAATGTGGCTGGTTAACGTTCAGATCATGTGGTACCATCACGTTGTTGTGGTTGTTGTAATACGAATTGAGATTATTTAGAAATAAGCAACCGCTTGCTGTTATGAACTTTTAAAAATTAGGTACCTGGACAAGATTTTAAGTTACATGGACTAACATCTTTATGTGATCCAATGCATTCTTTGGATAATAAACAGTTCCTGTATCTGGTTTGATACCCATCTCCACAGGAAGTACTGCAATCACTCCACGAAGCCCAGTTGTCAAAGCCAATATCACCTTTATTCAAAAAGGACAATGACAAAGTATTCTTACTGTAATAGCATAACGAACACAAAAAATCTTTGAACAATCCTTTTGTAGTACAAGACTTGAAAATCGCCTTGAAAATTTGCGACATTTCACTAAAAACATACTTAAAAGGTTTTTTCGTCCGACTTTCTTCGAAGTATGAATTGTTAGAAAGGAAAGTGTATATATACGTATATTTGAACAATCCTTTTGTAGTACAAGACTGGTAAATCGCCTTGAAAATTTGCGACATTTCGCTAAAAACATACTTTAAAGCTTTTTTCGTCCGACTCTCTTCAAAGTTTAAATCGTTAGAAAGGAAAGTGTATATATACGTATATTTGAGCAATCATTTTGTAGTACAAGACTTGAAAATCGCCTTGAAAATTTGCAACATTTTACTAAAAACATATTTAAAAGGTTTTTTCGTCCTACGCTCTTTAAAGTATGAATCGTTAGAAAGGAAAGAATACGTACATGGCAATCTTTCTTATAAAAAACATGCATAGAAACTAGCCAATCAAAAACAGCAAAGAAAATAGACAAAAATAAAATGAAAAAAACAAAGCGTTATTGGAAGAGTCTAAAAGAAACTCGTTCTGCCTACAGGAACCTCGCTTTCTTGGTTTAATGTAGACAGACTCCAAAACACTTTGATAGAAAGATGATCTAGCTGTGACAATCATCCGAAAATTTTCATCCTTGTACATTTTTTAAAAATCTTTCGTTTAGGAATATAAAACTATTTGCCTTTACAGTCCTCTGAGGTCTTGTTTGGTGTGTTAATTAAATATTTTTATTTTTAGCGAGGCTAGGCATTGGGTAATGTCTGAGAATATTTTGGTTATAGTTTCTAAATACACCAACGTTCCTTCTCTTGCTAAATCAAGGTCATTAAAAATGTCTGAAGCTATAACACTTCCTTAACACTAGGGTAAGCCTAGCTTATTTCACACTTATGCCCAACTCTGTTCACACCTGCGTACTATATTCTAGATCTTGACTTCCTTACCTCTTGAAGTGCAGTAACATAATCTTCGTATGTCTGTGTTTACCCAGTTCTTTAAATCGCATGACAAGATTCGCGGAATATTTTTATATCCAGTACATTTATTCTCTCTTTGATGATACGCGGGTTGATAACTGTGTTCCCAAAGAGAGGTTGCTGCCTCTCGGCGACATCTGAATCCTGTCAAATTGAACAGAATGGTTTCAACATTCGATGACGCAGTGAGGAGTACTGGATTACAAGAAAAGCGCCCCTCTTGACATTTCGAAGTGCAGGAGCCTCCAGAATCAGACAGTGCAAAACCTATGAATATAAGATGGAAAATGATTGAAGAACATTAACACTTATATTTTACATCCTTCACAGCTTAACATGAGAAAATACAGCCAAACCTCTCTATAGTGGACATGCTATATAGCTCATGTCATAAGTCGTAAGCTATTTCTGAGATACCTTTCGAGAGATCACTCTCCAACCCTGGCAAAGGAAGAAGGATGTCTCCAACGTAGCTCAGAACAAGCTTACGAAACCTTACATGATAAACGTAACCATCCACAACTTGCTGCAAATTTGGCGAAGACAATTTAATACAGGGTGTACTGCTCACATTTAGCACACCCAGAGGATACTCTACAACATTAAATATATGCTGTTAAAGGAACAAGCATGTTCATGATATTAGTATATAACATTATAGAGCTCGTTGTCACAAAATGCATGGTAATACCTACTTGGGCAGTTAGGATTTGAGCAATGGATTGTTGCCGTGGATGCTCCTTTGCAATTCACAACACTTCGAGGAATTTGGTCATGATAAAGACATTCCCTTGTTCGTGTTTTGAATCCAAAGCCACAAGAAACAGAGCAGGGACTATAAGCACCCCACGGACTCCACTGAAATACTAATTAAGGAAAAAAGATAAGTAGGTTTGTTTGTTCTTAGTAACAAACAAATGAACACGAAGTTTCTTTGACAATCAAAGTAAGCTCAAGATTTCCCTTTAATTTTCCGTAATGAATAATTCAGCTGGATAGCAAAATGTAAGTTTGTGAATTATACAAAGTTCATCAGGATAGTAGCCTACTTACGATTATCAGCTTGTTTTCAATTCTATTAAAGTATAAATAATTATTCAGTATTAATCAGCCTCTTGATCACGATTCGTGATTTACGTAACGAGTTGATATCTTGCAAAAATGAGCAATAGACTGTTATTCCTACTGTAAGAACATTTGTTTCAGGTCACATTGATCATGAGTAAAATAACAAACAACTTTGCCTAACATTTCACAAATACAAACACAACATAAAGCACACAATTGCTAGAAACATTCATCACATATAATAAGTAAAGCTATTGCTACTATAAGCCATTCCTCTTTACGCGCAACATCAAAAACAACAACAACAACAACCTACACGTTTTCAGGGTTCGGAAAATAAGGAATCCTTCCTGACGAAGCCCATTTTCATACACAGCAGAGACGCTGACGAAGTAATCCGTGAGCGGATGGAGTTGATTGATATCTATTACTGTGTAGTTAGTATACAAAGATGTCGACTGATTGTTTCCTGATAGTGGCGAGTAATGAATACGATAGCCCTTGAGGGTTTGCTGAATTATGGCAGATTCTTGACTATCCCATTGTACAACTGCAGAATCACTGGTTATATTTACCGCTGACACATTTAATTTTGGTCGTGGTCCTGAAAATATAAACAAAAGTAAAAACAGGATAGGCAAGACAGACTTCGTACAGATCACACAGAGAAAACTTAAGCCGGTAATCACTGCTTGTATAGATTTCTGAAATTAGTTTCTCCATGTCTTGTTACGTGTATTCGTGCTAATATCGTACAATTCTTCAAATCTTTCTTACGCTTAACAAAAGTATAAATGTGCAACTTCAACACCTTGACGACGTAGTAAAATCCATCGCTAATTTGCCTCAGAAAAAATTGTGCTTTAAATTACTTCCAAGTCGCGAATAGACAGTTTTCCTCTTGATAATAACTCTTGAGATAGAATGTTATCCTTCAAATTTGTTTTTACAAAGGCATATACCATTGATTGCCCGGAGCATCTGTTGCCAGGCTCTTAGAAGCAGTTTATGAATAGACTAAACCAAGCATATGAAGCCATTTGTTGTGGTGTTTTATATGACCTTTGAATTGTGACCTTTTAATTTGTATGAAAAGGAGAGAGAAATTATTAAAACACTAAAAACGAACGGACTATACGTCAAAGATGCGATCGAACGCAAGATCTTATGCAATCTGGGCAGAATGCCCGGACCACTGAGTTACAGAGACGTTGTTTCTCGGGGTTGAATTTTGGAATGCCATGATTAGCTGATTACCAAGATCTTATACTTAGTTACCTGTAACTAATGTCAGGGTAGTCCAATTTTCAACGCACTTCCCATTATAAGGACGCAAACGAAATTGATACATGGTAACGTTTTGCAGCTCTGGGAATTGTATCATTGTGTCCTTGACGTTAAGCGAGTTGGGATGCATGTTGCTGTCTTGCATTTCCCAATATTCTACCTCATATCCGTTGACATGCTCTTCTGATTTCTCCCATAGCAAAGTCAACGCTGTATCGTTCGAAAATCGTGCTTGGAGCCCGTTCACTTTCCCGAGCGCTGAAAATAACAAAAAGAGCCAAGACAAGTAAGATAAAAAGGAGGAATACACCATTCTGTTTATCAATATGTTCCAATATTTAACAGTAAATTAGTTTACGCTATGTTACTGCACTAGACAGGAAATACGATCCTCGCAAGTACTACAGTACTGAGATATTCACACATGCCTTTTGGTTGTCTAGAAAGAGACCCATATTGTTCTTAAGTTTGTACATAGCATAAATTTCAGAGAGATTGACAACCCTGAAAATCTAATTTGCTTTGATTGCTTTCACAACTTCAGACATATCGTTTAAAAGCCAATGTGAAACAATAGCTGTAACATGGCTGTAACTTTTTTAGTGGAAAAATATTTCGACAAAAGAGTTTTGTTAGAAAAGAGTGGTTAAGATATCATTTCTACTTGTTGTTATCCTGAAGGAAACTACCGTAATGAAAGATAGAGGAAAGGTAAGAGAGTTAACATAAAGTTTGTTGACAAAATTTTTACATGGACATGTTGGTAGAAAGAGGAATAAAAAGTTAGCAAAGGGATTAAATTAATAAGTTTCCAAAAACTTGAAATTAAAGGAATTACTATTCTCTGACTCTTTGACTACCTATTCTCTAAATATGAAAATAAGTAAACGGAGTAAATTAATTAATTTAGTTAATTCAGGAGTTCTGTTTTAAACTATTTACTTAATTTGTAGAAAGAAAATTAGAAGACTCAGACTTAATCTGCAAGTTAAAAAGTTTCGAAAATCTCATTTGAATGTCTTAAATATAAAGCTTCAAGTAATTAAATATTATTCAGTGCAAGGAGAAAATGCTCACTGGTAATCAACATTACTGAACATAATGTATATAGAAACGTTACCTTCACATTTGGTTGATATTATGAAAGGTGGTCTATCGGCCCTTATTTCAATGCCAAAGACTTGAACAAAAGTAAAAACTGTATAATTTGTTAGTCCCTTGAGACCAGTTGTTACACAAGGATCTTGATAAATAGGACATATTGTTTCCTTGACTGGAATACTTCTAGAGAATGTTGATATGTTGGTAAAGAGCACAACTTTACACCCTTGTCTGTATACATGTTTTTTTTCTTGATGAAATTTCCAAACTACCTTTTGTCCTTTGACGGTTTGTTCGCCTATACATTCGGAGGCTATTGCATCTAAAATGAAGGCAAACACCATCAAGCAATGTCCGCATTTTGCAAAGTAAAGCTGTTGTTAGTTATTGCTCAAAAGTAATCTCTCGCCTACATTGCCTCTTATGAACTGGTTATCAAACCAAGAAAACGCATCGTATGACCAGAAATAAAATCAGTTAAGAATGCCGTCATGGGTTCAGGATACGGCACCTCTCGAGCTCACGTGTCAAGCAGAGTCAAAGGAATAGAATATATATATTTGTCAAGAGTGGGCATTACCACAATAGCTGCACTAAGTGGGAACCGACCGGGCTAGAAATTGCAATCTTCAGACTTAAAAGCCAACACTCAAATCTCCGTGCCATCTCGGCATAAAGGTTTGGTGAAGGACATTCCAAGTCCTTGGTATCACGAGACGAAATCCAGCGGTGGGTAAGGGGAAATTCATTAATTTTTTCTGTGTTTCGGCTTAA
>JANTCA010074975.1:2209-15131 GCA_024741275.1 Chironex yamaguchii
TTCATAGAGTCAGAATGAGATGTGTTCATAGAGTCAGAATGAGATGTGTTCATAGAGTCAGAATGAGATGTGTTCATAGAGTCAGAATGAGATGTGTTCATCGCTTCTGTGCCAATAGAACCCATTCCAGTTTTCATTATGTTTCAGTGGTATACCTTTCAGAGGATCTTTGAATACCTATTCTCTAAACAATACACGGATTCAAATCATGGCTGCAAATAGGTATCTTAACTGAAAAACATAATCCCCTTTGATGAATCGATTACAACTCCTAGAATTTTAGTTTCAAAACATTCTGTCTCTACATTTCGGTCCGAAGATGATGAAACAGCACAAGCGGGTGTCTTAACAAAATACAGACCATAAATAGCTCCTTACCGCAAAGTTCATTTTGGTGTAAGTTAGATCGTGGCTGGTAGGTGGCCATTTCGCAACTTTGTTTTGGAGGTATTTCAATTCGAAATGATTGGCATTTTCCCATCCCTCTTGGCATACACGTAGGAACTATATCAGAGGTGGGGTGGCCACGAAAAAGAGGGGCATACAAACCCACCCATATTTACAGTAAATGTCACGCCCTTTGTCCAGCTAACAAAAGTTAGTTTTCGCATAGTCAGTCACAGCAGCAAATTTGAGTACTCAAGATTTTTAAACTTTCCTTTTTTAAGTCACGATTTTTTGGATTTTTCTAAAAAATATCACATAATACAAAATTCAGTAGAACATCATGTCAGCAAAACACAAACTATTGTCAACAGAGCATGACAATAACCTGGTTATATCCTAAGCTAAAGTAATCAAAAAGGTCACTTTCTGGTGTCTGTGAGAGAAAATTCATTTACAGTCCCAAGGTAATCTACTCCAGAATAATACGTGTTTAATATTAGGAGGTTGTTGCATCTATTCTCTGTCATGCAGTTTCTTAAGTATGTCTTTATCCTTCTTTGTGTTGAATGATCTTTCAACAGAAATAGCACTTAACAGACCTAGAAGGTAAATGTGTAGCAATTTGACAAGTTCTGCAAGAAGTTGCTGAGCGTTCGTATGCCCTTGAAAGGTGCTCATAATTGTGTCCATCAGTGTCACTTTTTATTTCTCGGCAGCAACTGTGGATTACACCAGACAAACGTTTCATTGGGGCGTCCAGCAGATGTACGTCGATTTTATTTCAATATGTGTTCCTGACCATCATCTAGAAATAACAAATCCTTGCCATTTGCAGCACTTAGTAACTTTTATGTTCTACAATATAGCATGTGATGCTTCATCAAACCTTTGCTCTAGTTCTATCAAACATATATCTATCGCTTCATTAAGCTGTGCTCGATACAATTCAGCGTTTTCAAATTGACATTGCAAGGAAATTCTACATTAAAGCCGAGAATGAATTTTTCTCTTTCGTCCAACGAATGGTTCACCAAGAAATTCAATGCTGCTTGCTTTGATACATGATTGCTCATGCACGTTGCAGAAAATTGTCCATTTGCTGCTGCTGCTGGGCTTCCCAGGCCGCCTGGCTCCTACGTCTATGCCTCTTGCTTCCCACACCGTCATTCCCTCTGTCCATCTGCATATTTAGTGTAAAATTAAGAGTTATAATTGTCATTCCTTAAGACTAAAATGCCTCAATATTGTGCAGTGACCAGTGGTTTTACTTAAACGCTTCAAATAGTGCTTTACTTTTATTCCGTCTAGTTTATGGTTGGATAGTTTCGATCCATGTTTTTCGTAAAAAATATTGCCATATATCTATATTTCCCTTTGTCATCATTCATATTCTGAAGAGTGAAACGAAAAAAGCTTTCAAGTGTGTATTTAGCGCAATGTCGCAAACTTGCAAGGTGCTATAACTATATTCTATCTCGCGCAATGTCAGAAAATAACTAGACGTTTTGTCCGAAAAAAATTGAAATCCGTTGGAAGCATGCTGTTAAAATTATACAAAAATGAGCATATTGCGACAACATTGACAACATGAATAAGGGTAATGACAGAAGGTTATTACACCGAGTAATGTCTGCCTGGTCCATTTGGCATTGCGTTAACGAATTTTGCGTGCCACATTTATAATTCATTTGTTTAATAACCACTGCGCGACAACGTTTCACACAAAACATATTTATTTCATCGGGTGAAAATTCTTTTAAACATATTCAACCATTACTTTAGACATTACAGTAAATTTTTCAAGTACCAACGGGCTTACTCTCTCGTACATATTGCAACTCGTAGATTTCACAAATGGACATAAATAATATATTTGTAATGTAATGTATGAAGTATTTACAAAGCCATACACAATACTTAACATAATAAAACAAAACACAAGGTTTAGTGACTGTAAAAAGCGCGTTTGTAATGTTCATTGTATGGAATACAGTAGCTGAGTGGTACGAATATCTCAAAAGCTGATGTTTGGCTGATTCATTACCATCCTTTACAACCAAATTCACAAAGCTAAAGTTATAAGATTAAGATGTGCACCCTTTTTAGGTTACCTCACTTTGGTGTCTTGCTGGGTACGCAGTATACGTGGACTACAACCATTGTACTCATGTGGCATATGTACTCATGTGGCATATGTACTCATGTGGCATTTGTACTCATGTGGCATTTGTACTCATGTGGCATTTGTACTCATGTGGCATATGTACTCATGTGGCATTTGTACTCATGTGGCATTTGTAATCATGTGGCATTTGTACTCATGTAGCGTTTGTACTCATGTAGCGTTTGTACTCATGTGGCATATGTACTCATGTGGCATGGAGCAACAGTACAATAGAGATTCTTCAAACAACGTAACCTGATTATCAAGAATCGAGCCTACAGTAAACTGTTCAATGAACTATGCCTGAATGCATGGCCAGAGTAAAAAATGAAACACAAGTGACTATCATGTTTTTAATGTTTCAAGCATTCACAAATTCAGACCTAACAATTTACCATGTTTTCGAGGATTGGCGCAACACTTAACTCGAATATTTGGACCCCCTGCCATGTTTTGATTTTATTCGGCAAAAACTTTTTCACATCCATTCTGGCAAAAATGGCTTTCAAAAATTGTAATAACATTTAAGTTGCGGCCCCGAACTAAGAAATAATCATTTTGCACATTTCAACCTTAGGATTCAACAACGTGTACCCGGCACGAAATACAAACATAACTAACTGGAACGATAACACTTTACACGTGCTTAATCACTCAGCACCAAACAAACCCTTTATCATGCAAACATGGGAACTACGTACTTTTATAAATGCTACTCCACGCGGGCACAGATCAGACAGTTGGTATCCTAATCGATTCAGACATCTTACCAAAGAGACAACATTATAATCTTTGGAACTGCCTGTTCAAATATGAACACGCCAAGGCGCTTTACGTAGACGACCAAGAAAAGTCATTAATTAATCCGGGCGGCAACACGCTGCTAGTCATGAGAAGCAGTGTCGACAAAGGATAAAATTACGCCAACACTGAGGATATTCTAATAACTGGTATAAATGAGTGATATATTATAGACATATCTGATGCAGTAAAAAATCTTTAAATTACATTGTAAAGGATTGTTAACATTGTGTTACAATGGCATACAATAAGATAAAAAATTGACATAAATTTCTTTGTAGAATAACATTGCAACGTATTTTGGTAATGAACAACAATTCTTCCGATTTCGTCCTAGCAACATTCCTTTCTAGCAACATCTACCTAAGGTTTACTGGACTCTCTATTATACGATAGTTGCACCAAGCATAGATGTAAATGGCCTCCTAAGATGGCTTACAGGCAAATTCTAGACGAGAGAAGTTCACTAAGCCAGTAGTTGGTAATGTTAGAAATAAACAGTACCTATTTGTATTGCGATACAGTGCTAACAATTCCTCTTATCCTAGGCCCTGTACTGTCAAAAACATTAACGTATGTCGACAAGATACAAGTTATTTCTTGGACATCGAATACAAATTGGAATTTCGATGCTCAAAACGTAACATTCCTTTTTAAGAATCGATGCAATGGGGATTTGAAAAACCAGTACACATCTTTATTTAACAGGATACACAAAAAGCCTGCACTAGTTGCAATAACGTAACATCGAATCACTATAAAAGTTTATCATAGGAAACTTTTCGATGATAGGAATAGTAAAATGCAACTTAAATTCCGTTGTGGAAATGACAGCAACATCAGAGATTTTCTAATGTATCTGATGTCGACCCAGAAACTCACACACACCTACCATTCTCAGTAACACAAAGACGAATGACAAGGATGCCGGGCTCTTAGCTTAATTGGGTCTAACGACGTCAAGGTGATAATATCAAACATTGCTCTCACGATTTTGAGTTGACATCAATCCGTACCGTTTCGGCCTACAAAACCCGTGCGTTCTCAATACCATTTTCCACCACTATTACAAAGCCATTTTTATAACTGAAAACTTAAGCCAATTGAATTGCGCAGGAGCAAAAAGCCACAAGCACTAGAGGGCTCCGATCTACAGTCATTAGAATTACCATGTTTTCATTTCGCTTAAACATTACTTTTAAAAACAAATTACCTCCATTTATTTCATTCCTTTTACAATATTTTTAAGGTATCAATCAGGATTTTTCTGATACAAAATTCGTGCTTACCAATTAACATTTACGTTCACTATCAGTTAGCACCACGTGGCAAGTTCAGCCTCGCCGTCTAAACCACTCTTAAGAACATACTTCGGCGGCTCTGTCTCTTCTTGTTCAGCCTCGTACCTGTGAATGACAACTACTGGATCGTCATCGCCTTGCTGGTTAAACAAAGGCCCTGGATTCGAATTAAATCGAACTTTTTTCCCTAAGGAGCGTGAACTTCCAATTGTATCCCGTCTGCGCAGCGCTCGAGGTCGGTCATCCCACGTTCTTGCCGCTTTGTTCGAGTAACGATCGAAATATTGTGATTGCCATAACGTATCTTGTCCATCGTCATAGCTATAACTGTTGTATATTTTTCCTTGATTCTGATCGGCTTCTGTTCTGTATGAATCGATTAATCTTAGATGTTCCCTGACACTTTCAAGAAAGAGTTCACTATTTATATTTTCATAGGAATGAAATTTTGGGCTACTACAAACTTCTTCATATGACGGCAGCAACAGCCTCTTATGGGACTCTTTTTCAACACATATTTCCTGTTCTTTTGATAATTCGTCCATCACTGGTTCCGGAGCTGGAACTATTTCTTTTCTTGGAGTTGGTGCAACCATTGCCATTTTGGGAGCCGTCTTCGGTGTTTGAACTGTCACAGATCTACTATCTAAACAGTGCAGATCAAACGTACTTTGATTCCGGCTGGAATCGGATTTTGTATTAACATTATCCATCATCTTGTCTGAGTCCATCTTATTCTTCTCCTCTTCTCTTTTAATTGTACTTGAGTAATCATCGAGCCCTATTTCCCTAGCCGCTTCTTGCGATTCTTTTACTAAGCGAATCTGCTCTTCTTCGTTAGCTATAACTGGTACTAAGTGAATTTTTGGTAAAAATCCCTCTTTACCATCCATTGTCGTCACCCACCACCACTCTTCATGTTCGCATGCGTTGCAGACAAAAACCCGCTGACCAGCAGTAACACTTATTTCCTCAGCACAACTTGCGATAAAACTTTCAGTAACTACCATGACCTGCTCAGTCGGAAGCGGTTCTGCTTCTACCTTGACATCTGTCCCAGCTGCAACTTCGTCCTTCTTATCAGCCGTGGGAATATCATCATCGTTGTCAATGATCAGGCACTTAGGTTTGGGTACTTGAAGCTCTTTTTTACAAAGATTCGCTAATTCGTCCTCTAACATATCCACATTTGTGCTTGTATGAAGCTTTCGCACCTGTGCGAAGCCACTTGTAATATCTAACATCGGTGACCCAAGACAACGCTCTGTATTATATGAGTCCTTTAAAAACATACTCAGATGTCGAGTTCTCCTATCATCGGCGTTCTCAACAGTTAGATCTCCCAGCTCCCTGTGACACCTATCTGAGTTAATCAATATATCATCACAGGCTGCTAACAGCGTATGTCGTTGTTTTAGAATATTTTGAGCTAATATGTATGCTGCATCCTCTCGCGCGGACACGGCTCGGCCGAGAACAAATTGCTCGTCACTGGCAACATGTTTTTTTCGACTCTCTTTAGACGCTCTTTTGCGCCTTTCAAAGTACTCTTCTTCATCAGAGCTGTCCGATGACGATTCGCTGTCTCCAAAATACCAGTTCCAAGAATCAATACCAAAGGATTCAAACACTGTATTACTACCGGGCAGTTTCGAAGCTGACGTATCCTTCTTTCTCTCTTTCTTTGTATTTAGATTTTTTGGTGTTTTGCTTCCTTTACTGCTGTGTCTTCGAGACAAGAAAGAAAGGCGTTTCCGTTTGTCAGAGTGATCTGATTGTACACTGGATGTCTCATTTGACTCTGTGATTTTCATATTTTGTACTGGTCCTTTGGCGTCTCTGTTAGAATTATCATACGACTTGCGTGAATTGTCTTCAAGGCTACTCCGCTCATTCAAAACTGTCTCAACTGTCAGTGTCCCACTTTGAGCGTAGCAACTGCTCTCTGAAGATATTTCTGCCTTCCTTAACGTATCGAGGTTATCAAGATCCGGTCTTATTTCCTTAAATTCCTTCAAATCGACATAGTTATTTTCTGGAGTTCCTTGTATACCCTCGCTTTTGAACGTAGCGACAGAAACTGGGTTATCGCATATTCCTGTATCCGAAGACAAAATGTTCGTTCGAGAACTCAGGCTATCTTCTCCTTCCTCCAAAGCAAGTTTTGCCTCGTGTGACAACTCCAAACTACTCCTTTTTCTTAAAGAACAGAAATTGAATGGAATAAATCCTTGCTCCCCAGATGCATTTTCTACAAACACCCACTCTCCATTTCGATAAAACACCGTAACAATATCACCTTTAAAAGCACGTATATCTGTTGCGTGTGTTGGCACGTAATTCCACAGGACCGAAGCCTTCACTGAAGCTGGTCGTTCAAGACTAGCACCGGTAAGCAAGGAGGCAAGCTCCAATTTCGACACTGATCCATTATGGACGGAGTAATTACTTGCGTGATGGCTATCTTCCTTTTGTTCATAAACCTCCGCATCCTCTTCTCGTTGTATTTTTGGAGACAAACCATTGAGTCGACTCCGCTTTGAAACTGAAAGGATGTGGGAAGGAAAACAAAATAATTTCAAACGACCCATAACACAATTATCCAATATGGGCTCACTGAACGAAAGTATTATATTTAAACAAATGCTTGCTGTGTCTGTCAGCCTCCACACAAATTACCAGTACTCCATAATGAGTCTGAGACATAGCATGATCATGTGGAATTGACAGGTAGAGACATATATGGTACCAATATGAAATCTCTACTCTTTCCTTCACGTGATAGCCAAAGAATCCGATTGATGGAGTCCACGCTAATCTGTTTGTCTTAGCACTAGATGTCAAAGATCAAAAAAGACATGATAAACAAAGTCGTTGATGAGAAGTTTTACAAATATTAACTACTCTGTTTGAAAACCTGCTTGCTGCTGTTAAAAAATAAAAAGCATACTGCAATTCCTCCATATAGAAACGATATCATGCCAACGTCGCTTCACAAATCTCAAAAGGGTTCACGTCCATGGCAGAGAAAAATATAACACTCGATTTTCAAACCCCAAATCTGCACTGGTCACTTATGTAATATATTAATCCGACTTTCCGCTATTTAAACATCCGATATTAAAATGTTCTCGCGATCTCCGTGCTATATCTCAAATTGTACAGTCCACCTCTGTTCTCTTCAATGTACAGTAAACCATCTGTTCCTAACAAGACAACCCTGCATTTAAACAAGCAAGACTATGATAGTAGCTTGTTAATTGCTAGACGACAAAGTAAATTCCGACAACAATACTCTGGTGTACATTACGGAGAAATACGGTATGCTCTAAGGCGCTCGGCTGGTTCTAGTTTAAACAATACTGTTTCCCAATATTTAGGACCTGCTTCTTCCGTTTCTACGTACTGTCATTCTAAACATACTCCCAACAGAGACGTCTCTTTTACACGAAAGATGTCACCCATTGACTTCGCTTTGGTTAATAATTAAGTGATAATTATCGTTAGACCAAATATTAGCTCAAAAACTCATGTTTACTCCGTGGGGCTTTGAAAAAGGCCATCAGTAATATATATGTATACAACAATCAGTTAATTGTTGGCCTAAGCACAGGCGTTTAACTTCCAGCGAGGTCATCGTGAAAC
The DNA here is from genome assembly GCA_024741275.1 of Chironex yamaguchii. Lineage (NCBI taxonomy): Eukaryota > Metazoa > Cnidaria > Cubozoa > Chirodropida > Chirodropidae > Chironex > Chironex yamaguchii. The sequence goes on from JANTCA010074975.1 coordinate 10,508, forward strand.
ACATTTTCACAGTTGAAAGCAGAAGCGCAAATCGAAATACCAGGTTTAACAGCCATCTCATGGCAACGCAATACGAAACTATTGTTGAACACGAAATGACCGAAGATAAAAAACTGCAGGCTAATCAATGATACCCAGGATAAAACTAGCAACAACCACTTTCACACGAAACCACAACGGGCGAGAATCTTAAGTGTGCCATTAGCAACACATTACTGCAACTGAACACCTTTACCACACAATCAACAATGACTTCTGTATATAGTGACGTAGTGGCGATTTCAGTAAAAGTAATTAAATAACGGATGCTAAAAAAACAAAGATATTCCCGCAACAAAAAGCATGCGACCCTGGCATCTGTATATTCAGTCATTCATCCTTTTAATAAGATAGTTGCTAGGTGCCATAAGCCTATATCGACATGTATTCCTAAGGTGTTAAAAAGTTATAGCAGTGAGCATGGACATCTGGACAGCCCTTGTTTTCATTCACGTGACGATGACAAGTTTAAGCGACGGTGCGAAGTAACCACTGATGCGAAAGTTTACGTAAAATCCGCCGTTGCTTATTTTAACAAATCAGGAACAAAAGAAGGTTGCCATTTTTCTTTAGTACAAAACTATTAGAGGTAAAAAGTACACTGCGGATAAATTTTCTTTTAGCAAATATACTAAGACTACTTTTTTGTCACAAACTACCGGTAACCGACCTATGAGACTCTACCATCAGCTTGTGATGTCATGATTCCTCCCAAAGATTTGTGTGGTAGCCTATGGAAGAGAACCTCAAACAAATCGGTCTAAAATGACCAACAACTGCGTCAGAAGATAAAACACAAAGAAAAATGTGTCCCTTACAGCGATAACATCACAGAAAGCAAACAGCCAAACATGAATTGTCCTCGAAAACGGATAGAAGTTTGGGAAGAATCCACAAGATTCTCAGGTTTTTCATAACGCATTGCTATTCACAATGCAGCCTCAGCCAAAACGTACTGATGCATCCCTTTCCTGATCAATTAGCAAGTTCATTTAAATCGTACATAACTTAAAGTGACCAAACAAAGCAAATACTGCCATACAATAATCCACACTATCCATTTATCGTCACACTGATATTAACAACATAGTAGTAGGAACATCAACATAAGCTCACAAATATGTGACCTTCCTTGTGGAAAACACTAACAAACTTAACTGATAACTATTTTAATTAACCACGAATCAATACTACACCATATATCATATACACCATATAAAATTAGTCTTCTCTATTTGTTAGCTCTGACATAATACGGAGGAAGTCGCCTCAGCCATCAACGTTATTGCTCACAATCGTGGCTCCTAGAAGGCCATGGCCTTGACAACTCTAGGCGGCATCCTTTTCGTCAGCAAAGGGCAAGCATAGGGGGAATCACATGAATTGGTTCATTTGACACGCGTTTGCATTCTCGTGTTTCCTATTCCCATGCGGTCAACAAAGCCATCACTCAATCCGTCAATGTACCGAAGATTAATCAACTATATTTACGTCTAATTATCATCTGCACTGATCAACGCAAAGCATTGAAATCCCACCTGCTTAAATCAATTTGAGTTTTCGCATCAGACGTAACTTCCACTTTTTGATAGGAGAATCAATGATGTGGTTACATTGCTAGATAAATTCCATCAATAACACCGATGTTCTTAGACCTTCAGGTGCATAAACGGTTCCCTTGATTCTCAATGATATGTCCTGATTATCATGAGTTAGGACCATTGGTAGCATATTAAACTCAAGAAGATAGCCTTTGCTTTCCGTATTATACAAATCATCTTAATCATACCTTTTACAAAATACACATACAATTTTCTTTTTAGTCACTCTTTTCACAAATTTCAACCACTGCACGCTGAGAAAAGTACTTGAAATCATAATGTAGAAAATGTTAAGCATTTATCCCTCACCACTAGAAGTAATTAATTGTTAGTAAAACGCGCCCACCAGACTGTGGTATAAAATCGTGTCCAATAATAAATACATACAGAATTCAACTTTGTAAAAATGTTGTTTTCGTTTTGTCTGTTCAGGATTCAAATCATTTTATCATGTGAACAAGAAATTTAGAGGAGACGTTAAGGAAAATACTTCTTTCATCGTCGGGAAAAGAGAGCTTCGCAGGGGATTGGACCCTAAAATACCGACCAATCAGTGATAAAAGAATGCAAGCAAGAAATAATTTTAACCAAAGGAAACAGAGAATGAAAATAAAAAGAAAAAAAGACGAAGCTCACAAGGATCGGCTTTATACGCCTACTTCCTTGTAGATCGCAACTATGATTGATTTCTTAACTGTAACTTATTTCTATTCTATACAGTACAAAGCAGTAGCATCAGCAAATGGTTGAAAAAATTCGTCAAAAAGCCATAATTTCATGAAAGGAAACAGGTCATTTATGTGGGTTCCAGTGTCCTTGTTTGTCCGTGAAGTTACTGCTACACTAATTTGAGCGATAAAACAGTAAATAGAGTGAAGATTGCCATCGCAATACCTGTTTTGAGGTAGTTACAGTTACACCAGCATTGAATCCATTGAATAATACATAAAGTGATACATTTTTTTATACATTTGATGTATGTAAATTCGAAAACTGCCTAAATGTATACCAATTCAGAACATTTTGCGAATTAGAATTGATATTCGATGTTATTGACTACAATTGCATCTTCTTCTGCAAACAGAAGATAAATCCCGACTATGAACAAGCTGGGGTAAGCTATGTACTTGCCAGGGGTCTACTCCTACTTATTTAGTAATCATGTCAGAACTACTATTAAAACAAAAATTGGTGCTCGCAAGTTGATGCTAAAAAGTTGCAGGTGTTGCTGCTAGGATAGAAAATGTTTGTAAGCAACAGGATATCTGTCTCCCACTAAGGTCAAGTTTAAAAATGAACTGTCACCTCGAGGGGTATATCAAATTCTTCTTCAATCGTGGAACTGATAAGTGGGCAGGAACACACCAGGCTCTTAAAGCCCTAGTGTTGGTTCCCTCCATTTTCGGTATAGTTTTAGGCAACCGGAAATTAAAGGCAACAACCGGAACATATAAGTACAAATCGCAGGCATCGGTATGGCAATGAGCTACTATTTCAACAAATAGAGGCGACACGGCTGTAAGAATGTTTAGACCTGAGTAAAGAAATCAGTTGTCAGACATAAGGACTATAAAGACTATCTATTTGCGTAATCACGCATACAGAAAATGTATTCCATAGTTTCTCTTGCGGTTAGCATCACGCGCACAGCTTCAATAAATCAAACGAAATTATATGTTCCTAACACATGGCCCATTTGTATGGGGCTTAACATTTCTATTTGTGGCACTGGATCATTTTGGTTTGCAATACATCGATGATTTTGACATAAGTGAAATTTTAGAATCAGGTACACATGGTGTGATTCGAAAACACAAAACCTCTTCTGCTTAATGGAAAGACATGGGTGCATATACCCTAATTATATAATTAAATGCATTTGTGCCTTCTATAGCATTCCTGCTGTCACACATTCAGAAATCTGTAGCTCAATCTCCGAGGATGAGACGCGAAACAGGAAAAAATTTTGTCCTTTGAGCAAAGTAGTAGAAGTTCTCCTCTCCTCACTTGTTTTAGGGGGCACACAATGTCTGGGGAGCTGTCATTTCTACAATAATAATATATAGTAATAACAGATCTTGAGACTGAGCAAGATAACCATGGCTCATCAACTAATAGCCATTCTAGCCAAACGACGGGTTGTTACAAAGTAATCTTAATAACAAGGAAAATAATTCGACGTAACTAGATATACAAGGACAAGGCTGACTCCCTACAGCCTAACGTAACCCTCCCAAGGAAAGTAAATTTTCCCAATTTAGAATGCCAGAGGTACGAGAGAATGAATGTCAAGGACCATAAGGGCTAACGAATTACATTGTTGATTTTCTGCTCACTTACACCATTAGGCTTATTATAAGTCACCACCAAGTATAAGCAAATATTTCCGTAATAAAAACATGGTATTACCAGGGGCGTAACTGCCCTTCCCGGCCAGGAGGGGCAAACAGCTCACAAGGGGCCCTACCAATACATATTTTTTCTTACAGGTATCTTTTTATCTTATTCTGAGGGGGCCCAAAATTTGAGAATGACCTGCCAGGGGACGGCCGCCCCTTACCCCCCGTCAATTACGCCAGTGGGTATTACCAATTAAAATAAAGGTGGACGGAGAATGAATTGAGCAAGTTCAATATTCATATACCTTGGACACAAAATTACAGAAGACAGAAGTGAAAAAGAAACTTAACGACGAATAAACATTGCAGGAACAGCTTTCTTAAATATGACCAAGACACTAACTAAATATCGAATTCCTTAACAGCAAGGAATAGAATTTTAAAGTGTTACATCAGGACAACCCTGTTATATGATGCTGAAACGTAGATAGCATCGAAAACAACTAGAGACCGTTTATGCACTTTTGAGATGCTACAGAAAAGTGCTAAACATCAAATGGACAGACAAAGATACAAACGAAGAAGTGTTAAGACGAAGGAAAGTCAAAGAAAGATTATTTAAAATCATCCAGAAGAGAATCCTTA
>JANTCA010074986.1:0-15129 GCA_024741275.1 Chironex yamaguchii
CTAGTATTTTTATTGCAGGCTGAGCTTCAGTATTTTCTCAGCATGCCAACTGGGAAAATTCCTGAAGAAAGGGCAAAAGGCATACCTACTGGGTCATGAGACAGAATTGGAAATTTAGCATGACCCACATGACTATACGCTCAAAATGCTACTAGTAATTACGACCAGAGGTGTCTTTAAGAGATGAATACTAATGGAGCATTATTGGAAGAGTCCAAGTGAAGAAAGCAGCTCTTTTTGCCTATAGAGTGCTGTTTTTCTCATTTTCAGCTCATCATCAACAAGCAAGATGTTGTAAATTAAACCAAAATAAAATTACTTAAGGTAACTCAAATGGGTGTCAGGAAAACTTAATCAGCAATTATTTTCCATTCTAGTGCAAGGGACATTTTTGTATTTAGACTTAAGGTAGTTATGGAAAGGAAGAACATTATCTTGAGAGTAGATAAGAATACAATAGTTGTTAATGTATCTTTTCTATTAGATACATATAAAACTTAAAGGGCAGCAGTCTGGGGTGAACTTATCGTCTGACAAAAAGCTTTTTCGTGGATGATTTGGTGACATCATGCACTGTTTCTTGAGCACAGGTAAAACATTTCTTGTTGCAGGGCCAAGGGGTAAGCTTGCAAGAACACCATCCAACTGTTCTTACGTATTTTTTAAAGTTTGGGACTTGTTGATTGCACTGGATATAGGCTTCAAAATTGTTGATAATTTTAAATTTTGAACTTTGTTATAGGTAGAACAGGCCTTGGCAAGGTATAGTAGGTATTTTTATTCAGTAGGCAAAATTTGATATTTTTGCAAAACAACCCAGTTGAAAGAACTTGAAATAAGAAGCAGAGTTCATACTGGTAAATGAAAAGGTACAAAAGTGAAACATTTGGTTATGTAAACCCTTCTGCTGTTGAAAAACTCATCTCTTTTGGATCTGGTAAATCTTAAAAAATACAGGTGACCATAATTTGCTTATTTTGATCTGTTGCTGTGTATGAAGTTTGTCATTGTATGATATTTTATGCACCGGTATTTAGTGGTTTTTCACAATCACCAGTATTTAGTGGTTTTTAGGCAAGATTTACTATTATAAAGTCTTGTGTTAATTATATGAAAAAAAGGATTCTATTTGTTGCCTTATAGCAAATTAGCAAAGAAGACGAAGATGCAATAAAGTTATTTATGTCAAAAGAACCTTCACAAAATAGGACATTGGCAGATATCATAATGGAAAAGATTAAGGAAAAGAAAACTGAAGTTGATACACAATTTTCAGTGACAGGTATTAGTTTTTTTTGTTTTGATTTTCAATTTCCCGTATTGTTTTGTTGTCGCTGTATCTGTTTCCATCTGCTGAAGAAGATTAATCATCTTTGTAGACATGTTTTGATATCATTGACCATGTACTTTACTTTACTCCAGCTGGTCACAAAGTCTGATATTATCATAATATTTTGTAGTGTACCAAACTTGACATACTTGCCCTTAATGTAAGATGAAATAATGTAGATGTTTACCCTACATGCACACCTTATGCATCAGTATAATGGCAGTTTGCATTTCTCAGCTTAGACCACATACGTGATTTGGAGGCATGACAAGCTCAGGATTGTATGAGCAAAATGTATGCAAAGTTTGAGGAAACAAAGTATTGTAATGTCCAATAAATGGGATTTATGATTTGAAGTGGTCTTTTAAGTATAAAAAAACAAAAAGATGGATGTGAAATGTTTGAGTTGACAGTCTACGTTGACAGTGATGTTGCTGACTGTAAAACCTACTTACTATGACACCTTGCTAGGATTATGAAAAGTTTTGCTAAATATTTTTAGTAAATTTTTAGCTCAGGATAACGATTTTCCAGCTTTCTGATTGGCTCTCTAAGCCCATGATATGGGCCATTATCGTTAAGTTTGATCGAGTAAGGAAAAATGGACGATTCTTTCAGCTCGCTGTCAGTTCATTCAGTACGTTTTCGCACGTCAGCTAGATTGCACGTTTATGACAGATCGTGTGATGCTTTCGCTGTTTGTTTTATGAAGTGGAAATAAATGTGTTGAATGACAATTTCTGGTTATTGGACTGCTTGAAAATTTACTAAAATTTTGGCCTTCAGCCTCATTGGTTATATATATCAGCTCATATCCGGCACGTCCTCGAAGAATAACTGTTAAATATTGGGTCTTTTTAAATCAAGTTCAATTTAGTTTACAATATGATACTATTTGGTTAAGACTTTCTTTTCGGGGCTGAAGATGAAAGTATAATATTATGTTGTCCCTAACCCTATAGGCCTCACATTGTTTTTCGTATATATTGCATATTTTAGTAATAAACCTAAGGTTTTGGTTACCATGCATGGGTCAACACCTCTCCTTTCCCATTATGCAAACTTACTTTCATCTTGTTGTGTAGTGAATAATTGTCTCCTGTCTCCTGAGAAATAGAACAGTAATGGACAATCAGCAGGAGTTGCACATTCAATATACGGTTTGAAGGAGCAGACCGAAAGCTCATCTACACTATTATCTTTGCCATGGGCTAATGAGCTTGCATCGCATCACAACCAAATCAGATAGCACAATACTCTCAATAGCATAGGTCCATGGACCATGCCATTGGAAGGAAGACATTGTTTAAACGTTCTTAAGAAACAGACAATAGCTTGCATTTATCTCATTATTCTTTATCTCGGTGAACTTTAGATGAACTACCAGAGAAGAAACTTGATGAAAGAGTAGTGAAAGTATTCCAGAGGTAGGTACTCTACAATTAGCTGTAACTGTTGCTTACATGTTGCAGTTTTAAAGGTTTCGTTGGCCACACAGGGAAGTTTAGCACTGTTTGGTTGTATGACAACTGTATTATGGCTTTGATTCAGTTGATTTTGTCCCACGATGGTATTACCATGACAACGGCATCAGTTAAGCAGTGAGCTTTGCTGACTGTTGCAGCTAACTGGGAATCCTAAACTGTAACTGTATGTTTATTTACAAATGATATTTTCTTAATTGCTTAAATAAAGTCATTTAACTCTACAAGGTCAATAAATGTAATTTTAGTCTTTTTTCTAAATAAGGAAATATAATACGATATACTAATCAAAATTGGTTCGAATATAGTACTTTTAAATTCAAATTAGTCCGAATATAGTACTTTCAAATTCGAATTAGTCCCAATGTAGTACTCTTAAATTCAAGTTAGTCCCAATATAGTACTTTCAAATTCAAATTAGTCCCAATATAGTGCTTTCAAATTCAAATTAGTCCCAATATAGTACTTTCAAATTCAAATTAGTCCCAATATAGTGCTTTCAACTTCAAATTAGTCCCAATATAGTACTTTGAAATTCAAATTAGTCCCAATATAGTACTTTCAAATTCAAATTAGTCTCAATATAGTACTTTCAGATTCAAATTGTCCATATTTGGGATGAAAGTTCGCTATCATTTTTCAATTAACCTGAACGGGGCATCGGCATTCCTACAAAGCTTTTGATGTCGTCAGTTGATGACAATGGCATTTTTCGTCCTCCCACGCATCATTGCTTCAGCTCAGAGTCAATAACTTTACGTTTTCTAAACAAGCTTCATGCAAAGTGTTGAAGCAATGCTGGCCACCTCACCCACTTGGCCACTGGTTGGCATGAAATTTATTAGTAACCTGTCTGTTGTCAGTATTTCTATGTAAGGTATTACTCAGATGCTATATTTACCAGAGATGTTTATTGTAGCTCATTAGCTGCTTTTCTGTCTGCTTTTCTTTGGCTATCAAGTAAAAGGGGTTAAAATAACCTGTAGATAGAGACAAGAAATAAAGCCTTGTACAACACACAAGGCGATCAAATGAATGTATGCATTGCAAGACATAATTAGAAGATTATATTATATTCTATTCTAAGGAAGCAAGGAAATGGAGACAAGGAAGCAGATGAATTGGCAGTATCAAGCAAACAACTGCTTTGCTGTTTGTATACTTAAAGTTAAGAACCGCATACTGAATTGCACAAAGAAGCATTAGCTTAAAAGTCATATCAATTCAATGCTGTCTTGATGCAACCTTATTATGGAGGGAGAGTAGCATCGTACAATAAAGCATAAATAAAACTGTTAGGAAGTTTGGTAAAATTTTGCATTTGTTTTCATTTGAAGTGTATATATTCTTGTAGTTGATGAAAGTGAGAGAGGTAATTACCCCCTACCTTGTCTTTGTTCATTGAGATATAATGTCTTCTAGGGGGAGTTACCTTGATGCGATTGCTGAAATTAAGGTTCAACTGGCATTGGCAGCAAGGGCTGCCAGATCAGAAACTGAAGTGTTACTACATAAACATGATCGTCATTTGTCACCTGATCTTCCTTTACTGATGGTAAAATGAATTTAAAGTCGCAACTTACAACATGATTGTCTTATCCACTAACACATGGTAAGTAATACCTATAATAACCAGCACAGGAAAAGACGTGATGACCACGTGCCATCACTGTCAAGGTATTAATATCAGTGTGAATATATTATGCATTTCTTGTCATAAAATAGTATGATTTTAAGGTTACATAAAAAGCATTGCTCAGTCTTGCATAGTTAGTTTATTTTCCCTTTGGTCTTTGTTGATTACAAAATCGTTATTTCTTCTTGAATTTACAGTGTTGGTGAGCTTCTTAGTAAGTACCGCTCAGGGAAACTACCAAAAGCATTCAAAGTGATTCCGTCACTTGCAGACTGGGAAGAAATCCTTTATTTGACGAAACCGGAAGACTGGACTGCTGCAGCAATGTATCAAGGAACAAGAATTTTCATTTCAAATTTAAATGCAAAAATGGCACAGAGGTAAGTGATTTTAAATTTCATATGATGCACATACATACTCCTCGTTTTTCTGTTGCTGCTTTTCTTTCTGTTCTCTTCTTTTCTCTGTGTTCTTCGTCTTCTCCACTTTTAAATTCCTGAACTCAGAGCTCTAGTGGTCACAATTATAACTTTATTTTGGTTCAATAGACAAAACTATCCAGTCTATTTCTATGTGAAACTAGTTAAATTAGATATATTAAATGAGCGAAATTGGATAAATTATATTTGCGATAGTGTATTTTGTATGACGTTGGACTTGTTGGTCAAGAAATCGCGAATGGATCATTTGCCTCTCGTAAAGGGTGTTACAAGAGAGTTACAAGTTTTATTCTAATACGAATGATTTGTATCACAGTATATAACGTGCGAAGTTTTTTTAAAATCTGATTTATTTTTTATTTTTTCTAGATTTGTCAATCTTGTTTTGCTACCTCGAGTGCGAGATGATATAGCTGAATACAAGAGATTGAATTACCATCTTTATATGGTAAGTAGATTTTTCCCATTTATTTTGCCAATTTAGTTCCCTTTATTAACATGTTCTTTCTACATTTTTGATGAAGTAGATTTGATAAGCTGGCATTAGCAAGAAATTTTTACATCATCTTGCTAACAAACTAATACTAACGAATTTTTTTTCACTTCCCTGGAAGTACTGCTGTGTGACCTGTCTAAAATGGTATTGATCATGTTTCAAGGTAAGCTTATGTATTGCGACTAGGAGCGATAGTTGTTAAGATAGGAAGGAATAGAAGTCAAGGATTCTCAGACACTCTCCCACAGCTTTACATTTGCAGATTTTGGGGTTTTACGTCATTTCAAGTAGTCATTTTCATTTCGATTGTAAAACTCAAACTTTAACATTGAGAGACATACAAATATATGATTATAGTGTAACATTAGTCCCAGCTGTGGTAATATTTGTAATTAACACTTGCGAAGGTGGAAATTGAAACAGATAAAATTATTCATTTTCCGGCTATCTCGATTCTCTCTACTTGAGAATTTTGAGTTATCTCCTTCATTAAGCAAGAGTGTAATGTTAAAGCTTTTGATATGGTGTTTTTCCATAGGCTCTTAAAAAGGCGTTGTTTAAACCAGGTGCATTTTTTAAAGGATTTCTGCTACCACTTTGTGAGGTATGTAAAAATCTCAATATTGTTTTGCACCTGTTTTACAACCTACAAATCTCAATTTCGTTCATTTGACGCCTGTTCTTCACCCACATCCACATCCAAGGCATCGCACGCTCATTTTTCGCTCGTTTTACATACAAGACCTCTTGCTAATCTTTTAGACCTGTTCCACATCCAAGACACCGCACATTTATTTGTGGCCTGTTTTACTTGCAAGACCTCTTGCTAATCTTTTAGACCTGTTCCACATCCAAGACACCGCACATTTATTTGTGGCCTGTTTTACTTGCAAGACCTCTTGCTAATCTTTAAGACCTGTTTCACACCAAAGGCATCGCACGTTTATTTGTGGCCTGTTTTACATGCAGGACGTCCCACTATTGTTTGAGAGTTGGTGCACACTAAAGACATCTTACTATCAAATGACACCTATTTCGCACCCAAGACTTGTCACTATTGTTTCACACTTTCACACCAAAGACACCCATCATCATTTGACTTGTCTGATACCCGGGACTTCTTTTTATCGTTTGACACCTTTTACAGAGCCAAGACGACATGATAGTTTGGTGACCTGTTTTATTCTCGAGAACTAAGGCTACTTCTCTACACGATCTATACCCCAAAATATTTTTGCTAGCTTTCGTCACCTGACTTTTTAAACCTTAGACTTCAAGCTACTTTTTTGCAACTGCTTTACCCTGCTGTACCTCGTGAATACCTTAGTTGTGTTCGCCTTGTTGTGTACGTTGCGTTTTGGACTTGCCAAACAGGTGTTGCTAAAAGCTTTTTGTCACAGTGAAATTTTTTCGGTACTCACTGAAGGACGTTGCAAGAAATTTGTAGAGCGTTTTAGATTGCTCAGTTTGACATGGGTACACTCATCTGCCGTCATCGTGATCTGAAAAAAACACTGGAATGCGCCGGAAGCATTTAACATTTAGCACTTAACAATTAGAAAGAAAATAGACGGCGGCCATCTTGGTGGGACCCCCTAGCTGCAAGGTCGGAGTTTGTGGTGTTTTTGGACAGTAGTATTCAAAGGTGAAATTTCGTTTGAAAGGCTCGTATAACGAAGTACTGTTTCATGAAGTTTTTGATTTCAACAACATTAAAGAAACGATGTTGAGTTGTTGCTTATTGTTGTTAAGGGTGGCAGTGAAATTAAATAAAACATTATATCAAAATGCATCAGTATTGTACAAGTATCGATTTCCTTCTAAATACTTTGTTAATTCGCAAAGAATATTTGTTACATGAAGTAAAAATCACCTGGTACTAATTTCAAAACCTAACCGGGCTAGTTTTGTATATTTTAATAAGCTTTTTGATACGAATTCCATTGTTTTGAATACAAGACCACTGAGGATCTTACTGACGCTTTAACAGAACCAAATTGCCCGTTTCCTGTCTGCTCTTCGTCTCAGCCCCTTTGTCGTAAATTCTTTTCCTAAGATATACGACCGAATCTCGGAGTGGCAGTTAGACTCTGTTTACATTACCAAAACAAGCACATATAGGCTCTCAGAAACTCTGCAACTACTGGATCCGTACCGTTGTAGATCCGCTATTTTGATCCATTTGGGATCGCTCTCGACCCGCCACCTGTCCCCGTTTGGATCCGTGTCGCTTGAGGTCCAGTGTCAACCACCTGTACCCGTTTGGATCCGTGTCGATTGAGGTCCAGTGTCAACCACCTGTACCCGTTTGGATCCGTGTCGATTGAGGTCCAGTGTCAACTACTGGCACGACTCCACACCAGTAAGGTCGCAGAAGACTCTTGTGAATAATACCTGGGTCCGGAATTAAATGTTACTGTACACGTAAGTCTGATATGCATAGATATATTTAACAGACAAGTCCCATCCGTTCCGCTTTTTGCATGGTTTTTTTTCAAGCAAGTATTAGTGAAGCAAGACGTGTTCGCACCAAAGTGGTACCGGTTTCAAATTTTGCCACGCTAAATAGTAGAATGCTCTATGCAGTATCTTTTAAGTTAATGATTTATTCTCATTATTCTATGGTTTCATTTAAACGAGTCTTTGATAATTCGGCATGAACTTTTTGGAAAATTTTTTCTACAGACCGGTACCTGTAGTCTGCGTGAAGCAGTTATCATTAGCAGTGTCATACAAAAGACAAGTATTCCAGTTTTACACTCAAGTGCTGCGATGATCAAAATTGCGGAGATGAATTATAATGGTAAGGATTGTCACAATTACTTTATGAAATGCTGATTTCCTTGCTCAGTTGCATATTGATGACTTGTTAGCAGTCATGATAGAATGGTTTGATTCTCAATCCCAACACAACATTGTATTGTCTGACATTTATTCGTCTGACACTCTTCAGAGTATGAATCGTCATAAAGGAAAGTATATGTATATGGCAACCCTCTTTATAGGAAACATGTATCGAAACTAGTCAATCATAAACAAGAAAGGAAAAAAACAAAATGAAAATGAAGAAAGAAAGCATTTTTGGAGGAGTCCAAATGAAAATACGAACTCTTTCTGCCTACAGAGTACTGGTTTTCTTGTTTTAATGTAGACAGACTCAAATACACTTAGATGAAAGGGCGACCCAGATGTGCCAATTATCCGAAAATTCTCGTCTTTGTATATTTCGGCGCATTCTGAATTTTCTACCACACAAAAAAGCTTATATGAATTTTTGTGCCGATGTGAAGCTCGGTATTTAGCACTTTTTAAAGATTGGTTGACCAGATCAAGTAACATGTTCCAGCCACTGTACGCCAAGCATCAATTCCTCCTAGAGAACAGCAATCTCGCGCTTGCAAACCAAAAGTGACTGCCAAAACATACGATTCTGCCATAGGCCAACATTTACTAGAAAACTCCACGAAACACAGCACTAACTACGAAACATTGACCTTGCTTGGATACTTGTCGTCAATGGACAATCAATTGTATCTGTAACAGCAAGCTTAAGAACCGAACTAGCCCCTGAGGGCATCCTAACGTATTCGTCTCTGAGGTCAATCACTAATTGGTTGACCAGTAACAGATCAAACTGAAAGCCAATCAGTGTGTATATTAGCATTTGCAAGATTTGGGACCATCAGAGGTAATTGGTCATTGATTGAGGTCACACTTTTAAAACCTGTCAACATTTCTTTTCCATGTGTGTATACCTGTGACCAGTTGGAAAAGACCCTGGTATTGAGTGTTAACTGTCATGTCTTTCTAAGCTTCCTGTCTACCCCAGTGATGTAGCCTTATGAATGAATTAAGTCAACTGATTTAAGAAGGGTGTAGAGTATCGTGTAGTGTAGAGTGTGGTCATTGGATTGGTGTGCCTTAGCTTTATTTCATCGGCCTCTTGGAATATAGTCAGTAACATACTGAAGTTTCCAGGTTACCAATCTATGATTCTTGCCTCTTATGGCAATGGCCATCACAACACATCATTATTGTAAAGTAGATGAGAAAATCTGATAAAAGTCGACTGACAGATCACTTCTTTACCCGGGAGTCAAACAACTGCCGCCCGCTCATTTTGATCAAGTACATATTTGATACTCAATTCTAAAATGACAAATAGGGATAGGTTTGGAATGTTAAGGATAAAAAGATTACTTGTCATAAGCATCGTCACTGTGTAATAACTTAATCAAGTGAGAAAATCCCCTTCTTAATTCTGTAATCAAACTATTTAATCTGAAATTCTAATCCTGGCAATAACCAGTAACCATGAAGTCCACAAAAGGAATCTAATCAGGATTTGTCCTGAGACGTCCAGTTTAAATAGGCAAAATGGCAAAGCGGCTTTTTCTTTGAAACTGCAATTTGGAAGCCAAACGTAGCATTTGACCACTGTTGCTTTATGGTCTGTCAGATACACCACTGTAGGCACCGAAATGCCCCTATTCTCGAAAATTGGCTTCAAGAAAGCATGCAGCTCTTAGGGTGTTGTAGACCGTGAAGATAGGGAAAGTTGAAATTCTGAAGCAGAGTGATAAAATTCATACCCAGCTACTCTTCCATTTATTCTCTCTAAAAACTCCTGTATATCCTAAATCTAACATTCTTCGCTTTTGGCTAGCTCCTGGAGAAGCAGAGCTCTGTCCAGGGAGAGGACGAGCATGAAGTGCGTCTCATGTGTTGAGAATTGTTAGGTGAATGCAATTGAAATGTAAATGGTATCTCTCAAGTATGAGTCTTTGGGCATTGCCATAACGTCAGGCATCACCATGAAGTACGTCTCATGTGTTGAGAATTGTTAGGTGAATGCAATTGAAATGTAAATAGTATCTCTTAAGTATGAGTCTTTGGCCATTGCCATAACGTCAAGCATCACCATTGACATAAAAAAAGCAGTAACACGATTTAGTACTAGTTACCGAAAAGAATGATGTAGGGTACAAGCTGCAGTGTAGGAACTGCACAGTCGCCTACATTGTAGAATCCAAACTGTCTTTAAGACAGAGGGGAAAAGAACATGAAATATCTAAGCCGTGTGAAAGCTTAGCACTGCTGGAGAAATGATCACATGTTCAATTGGCAAAATAAGAAAGTTGTAGACAAGGAGAACAACACTACAAATTGGAGAAGGAAAGAAACCATGCACTCTTTACAACACTCAATCAATCACATAATTAATCAAACAGCAATCACATAAACAACATATCTTACACTCTTCCAGCAATATGGCTGCCAGTACTAGAGAAAGGGATAAAATAAACACAAAAGGTGTATGGCTGCCAAAGTATATAACGACTCGATATGTCAGTGTTATTACAACGCCGGAGTAAAGTCATTCATTCCCAATGTTCAGCAGTACTAAGTACCTTATTTTCATTGCCAGACAGGGCCATAACCAATCATTGCTTATTTTAAGAAGGACTAGATACATCATTACCATTGATATGCAGAAACATGGTCAGTCATTCCCCATGATGTGCAGAATTAAAATTATCATTTCCATTGCTTAAAGCGGAGCATCGTCATTTATTGCCAGATATAAGTATATTAATTTTGTTGTGAAGCAGGAGTATAGTCATTAGTCGTGCTACGTTGGATGAAATACGTCACGGCAACAGCTTTGATGGCCACCGAAGATGGCAGTGGTAAGGTATTTCTTGATAATACGAACAGTAGATTGAGTCATAGGGTGTGTTAGTAGAGAAGCATCTTTCATGAAATACGTATTTATGTATTTTAAAGTATAGTTCAGTCCTGAGCAAGGCAAGTGAGACAAGCAGGACCATTGGCTATCGCATCATCCCGACGACGTTTTCTGATGACGTCCCGAAATTCTGGTCTTCTTCCTGACAACTTTACTCTTATGTCATCACTGTCGTTTCCGTTGTGTTGGGTCAAAACGAGGTTGCCCTTCTAGCATGATTAAGGTTTTTCCATCGAGTTGATAAGGTCAATCGGAAATAATTTTGGGATTGGTTTAGCATCAACATAAAGAAGGAAATGTTTGTGGTATTTTATCAAAGACAAGCCCTCGACATTTTGCCTTGGTTGATCATCCTTGTAATTTTTCTCTCAATATTTTGGTTTGGCACATCATGCGATAACATTAAACCCATGTTGTGATTTATGCATATGCGGTTTCACTATCAAAGACAGAGATTGTGTTGAGGTTTTCGGAAAATGTTTTTCCATGCCCGAGTTCACGATCAAACCCTTGGGCAACTGGCAACCTCTTTCTATGGCTAGTTGATAATGGACTGGATTACGCTTGAAATGAGGAAATTGTAGTATGTTACTGTTCCATACTTCAAGAGCAAATTTGACAGACCCAGATTTTTCTTTGTGGCCTCTGCGGGGAGTAAATGATTATGTCAGGTTGTTTTCGTTCATTAAAATATTACTAGATTGAAACCTGGTTTTGCCTTGGGCTTGATTTTTAATTGCTTTGGTCCTAGAGAAAGGGTGTGAAAGAGTAAACAGTGTTGAATTATGGTTAACAGGTCCTCTTTTTTGTCATATTATTAGAATAAAATGTGAAATGCCTTAGAGACATTATTATTATTTCACCTATTTAATCTTTTGGCCCATACTTGGCTGCACTGTAACTTCAGATGGTGTCTGGAAGACAGAAAAAAGCGTCGAATTGCAATAGTCAAAAACACTCATAAAGAAGATTCAGTTTTTCAAGAACAGGAATATTACAATATCAACAATTTTTGCGATGCTCAAATTCTATGTATGGCCTGTTTACTGAAAACAAGATCTTAGTATGCAGCTGTTGGTTGGTTGAAATTGACTGCAAATTCTTTTTTCTACTTTTCTAACTTTTTTGATGGAAACAGGTGGATATTTATGGAAAGGGCATTGTAAATAGCGGAGGCAGAAATATCGTTATTTCGTAGACAGGTAGATATTGTGAAGATTGATAAAAGAGCTAAATAATACTACCTTGGGCACAGAAATTTCTCTTTCTTGAGGCTGTCTATTCCAGACTTGAGTATCACCTTACAAAATTGCGAAAAACAACCTTATAAAGCTTGTTTCGTTTGACACTCTTCAGAGTACGAATCGTCAGAAAGGACAGTATAGATATATGGTAACCTTTTCATAAGAGACAATGAAAAAAGATTATCATATATGAATACTTTCCTTTCTGACAGTTCATGTTTTGAAGAGTGTCGGACGAAAAATGCTTTTAAGTATGTTCTTAGGGCAATGTCGCAAATGTTCAGGCGATTTTCAAGTATTGTACCACAAAATTATCATTTATTATCTTCACGTATTATTCTTATTCAGTGGGACCATGAATCACACGAGAGGCCTGGGGTAGTAATGTTTCCAAAGATTGTCCTAGTCTGCGTTCTGCTAAAATGTTTTCTACATGGCTATGCGCATGTCACAAACGTTGAGTAGCATGCTATAGCCATAATTCGGATTTTCGGTTCAAGTTTTCTAACAGTAGGTGAATCAAATCAGCTTAAAGTCCTTTTTCTTCTTGGAATTTAAATACCTTTTCTTGGTACTAGACAGTGATTTTTTGTTTTGCAGAGAATAGGCACCAAAGTGCTGATTGCCATTCACGTGGTATGCTCGTACTGCTTGTTCTTGTTTGTCACGAGCAAGGATTTGCGTCACACACCCTAGGATGATAACTATCATGGTTAGTCTTTAGGGGGCGCCTATCGCCGTTCCCGTGTACTTTTTCCTAGCACTGTCTGTAGCCCTTTCCTCATGTAAAAAGCAGGAAAGCAATATGCAGCATATTTGAATTTATATGATCCGGTCAGGAATTGAACCCTTTCGCATACAATGCGAGTGCCCACTAGACTCTCGCAGCGACCTGTCCATGTTGCATGCTACGAATAGTTCCTATGGGATAAGCCGCGAGGTTTATGTTTAAATGTGCTTGTAAATGCCAAGTTTTTTTCGAACTAAACTTGATCCCACTGTCACAAGCGTGCCCTTGATCATGTTAATTCGTTTAACGTTTATTCTAAGTTCAGTTTAGATTAGACATGAATGAAATCACGTCTTAAGGTTAGTGGCTAAAACGGGACCGCATTTTGATAGACAAAATTTAAAATGTGGTATGGCAGTTTATCGTGACAGAATGTTGAAACCGCATCTACGTTTTCGTGAACAATTTCTGAAATGTACCGGGATATTGTGAAATGCTCTAGAAAATATGTTTAGAGGAAGCAATTCTAGTTGTATCACCCTGATCAGATTAATGTCACCTTCAGAAGCTATCAAGGATAAATCTGTGGTGGATGTTGGTGTTGAATTAGCCCAACTTACGAATAAAAATGAAAGGGTATAAAGCCACCTTTTGAGAGGAAAGCCGTGCGTCCATAAATTTTTGAAACTGTTGGGTCTTACGTTGTGCGATAGAATGAGACAGAGTGTATAGTAGGATGGAGAGAATTAGGATAAAAATAAGTTGGAGAGAACCACCCAGATTGCAGGAACGGGGAATTAGTAGAGAAAGACAAAATTAAGGAACGGTAAAGATTGACGAAGCATAAGGCAGTCGAGGTGAGATATGAATCAAGGTGACATGAGGTTGATGCTAAGAAAACGAGATATACGGATGCTAATTCCAGTGGATCCATAACCCTAAACAACAGCCTTAAGGGTGATGAAAATACAAGACGATTATGAGTCATTTTTAAGTGGTTAGTGGTTTATGGAGGTCTTTCATCTTCTAATGGATAACGTTGCATTAAAGGTGCGTTGTGATTTTGTTTGGTTATCATGAGCAAAATGGGATGCTTTGGCCTTACACAATAAATATGACGTATTTTGCTGAGGTGTTCACTACAGCGTTTTGAACACAAGTGTTTGATTTTTCCCATGCACAAGTTGAAAAAGGAATTCTTAGGGAATTCATATTTTTATTGGTTGCTGGGAGTTGAATTTGTCCAAATTTTCCGCTATCATTACCACCGTTTTTTCCGCAAAGGTACATGAACCTGATACTATATCTTAGGCCCCGTCCACACGTATCCGCATATTTTTGAAAACGCAACTTTTTTTGTCCGTTTTCAAAAAGATTTGCGTCCACATGTATCCGTGAATATGGCGTTTTCAAAAAGTTCCACTTTGGAGAACGTTTTCAAAAAGTTTCGTTTTCGGTCCCGAAAACGCCGGATACGTGTAGAAGGAAGCTGAAAACGGATAAGAAAGTTGCGTTTTCGAAAATATCTGGAAACGTGTGGACGGGGTCTTAGATTCCTATACACGGCTGGAGTAAACCTTCCAAAACATGCAGAGACGGTACCACCCTTTATCTATGTAGTTCAGACTGTAAAATGTAAGCATCATCATTCGCATTTTTATTGCACTGCTGAAACACTAAGACCTTGTCCAAGTCTGTTTCGTTTGTGCCTGACTTGCGCTGCTTTTGTCCAAGTGATGCCCATCGCAACATTCAGCGTGTCTTGCTAGCATGTTTTCAATCTTTCGCGATGTCTTTTCCCTTTTTCCATTTGCAGTTACTGATCCCTAACTCTGATTTAGCTTCCCTGTAAAGGTACTTTCATTGAACAGTGAATTTGTGTGAATTGTGTCATCGAGTCTCTGTCGTTCACTTTGTCTATAAATGATTCAAGCTATGTTTGTTATTTTTAAGTTTGCTGTTTAAGACACTTGTTGATGTCTCTCACCTTAGTTTACTCTCAGATCGACTGGTTGACTCT
>JANTCA010074997.1:0-15128 GCA_024741275.1 Chironex yamaguchii
TTTGGCAGTCATTTTCGCTTTGCAAGCGCAAGATGGCTGTTCTCTAGAAGGAATTGATGCTTGGCGTACAGTGGCTGCAACATGTTGTTTGATCCTGTCATCCAAATCTTTGAGAAGTGCGACCTACATACTGAGCTTCACATCAGCACAAAAATTCATATACTACAGTTTTGTACCACAACAAGATTGTTCAAATATCATAATCATATAAAGACAACAACAATGCCCACCGCTGCATTTGAGTAGCAGCCAACGCTAGGACACCTGTTTTGGGGCCAAATATGCATGTCAAAGGCTGCTGACCTGTCACTAATGTAAAATGATCACCATAGAGATTAATTTTTTACACCGAAAATGATGGCCAAACTCTCTTTCTCAATCTGAGCATAATTTTTCTCTGCTGCACTTAATGTACTTGAAGCATATGCAATTGGGCATCCAACCAGAACTTGTTTAGCATACTCAAAAGTCCTCTCATACTGTGTCGTACAGTACCACTCAGCTGTGTGCTGGAGCAAAGGGTACAAAGAACGGAGTTCCGTTGCTAAGTTGGGAATAAATTTTCCATAAAAACTTACCATACCCAAGAAACTTTTAAGTTCAGTCATATTACCAGTCCTTGGTGCCTTCTGTATAGCCTCAGTCTTGTTGTATATTGGCCTAATGCCTTCCTTACACAAAATGTGACCCAGGTATTGCAACTGGGCTTTGAAAAATTGATATTCGTCACCATTCAAACGGACATTAAATTTTTTAAACCGATTAAAAAGCTAAGTTAAAAACCGATCAAAACTTTTAAGTGTTTTTCTTTAGTGTCAATGGCAATTAAGACATCATCAATATAGCAGAATACATTACCTAACCCAACCAAAATTTTGTCTATGGTAGCCTGGAATATTGCAGGTGCTATCTTGACAGCAAAACAAAGTCGCTTTGCACTGAGTAATCCCTCCTGAGTATTTAATGTTAGAAACTTTCGTGAAGGCTCATCTAAAAATAACTGGCTAAAAGCTCCAGCAAGATCAATAGCAGAAAACCACTTATGATGGGCTTTAGAGGATAATTTTGCCAGCATGTCCTGCACATTAGGCAATTTATACCCATCATCCTCAATCAGGTCATTGACTCACTTGTAATCACCACACACCCCTACTTTGCCTGCCGCTTTTCTCACATGGACTGCTGGTGAGGCCCACTGACTACATGTAACATAGGTCATACTCTTGTCTCTACAGCTGATCTAAGATCATAAGGTACTGGCCTAGCTTGCTGAAAAACTGGCACTGCTTCTGGTTTAAGCTTAATACTGGCAACAAAACCCTTAATACCAGACTTCTCAAGGCTAAATTAATGGCTACGTTAATGCAATAAAGCCTTAAATTCTGGAGGATAATTTACACACAAGCATACGTCACTTTCCTTATCATTGGTGCCCTCACCATCATCAAATACAGCAATCATAGTGCTCCAATCCAGCTTAATAACTGATAGCCAGTCCCTGCCTAATAATGAGGGTCGATCCCCTTTTACAACCAATCAATCAAGAATAACTGGTACATTATTGTTATAAATTACAGGCACTTGAATACTGCCACATAGTGGTATCATATCACCCCAATAACTACATAAAACACAATCTTCTGGGCAAAGGGTAAACATGGACAATTTGTCTTTAAATAGTTTTTCTAAGACTGTGGACTGGGTGGTAACCTTCTCTCCTGCATCTTTCATGGCCATGGGACTCCTCTTCTTCTTCTGCACTGCCTTTAATGCATCTAAACTCTGCTGAACTGAAAAAGCTAAAGAACTGATTACATTTTACTGCTTTGAAGATTCTTTTTGCCTTACAGGATTTATAGCTTTAGAAACCGTTAAATTGCTTTCAAGTTGCTTCAGTTCTGACAAATTTTTGTCTCTTATTCCAACACTGATGCGATCCCTGATAAGCTCATCAAACACTTTACCAAATTCACAAAACTCAGCTAAAGTATACAAGTCTGTTATAAGTCTGTAATTTTCAGCTGACACACCTTTCTGCTGATTTCGAAATTGAATCTTGCTCATTCAAAAATAACATTTATTTTGATAATGAAATGTATATCAAAGCAGGCTTTTACAACCTTGTACACCTTTTTTGTGAGTCTGTTAGGCCAAAAGAGAGTAAAATATTATCTATTTCATCACCTACAGAATATATCAATGCATCGACTTCAAAGGCCAGTTGAAATCATTCAAAGCAGCTGATCCATCTTTTTCACTCTTCTGCCTTGCAAAAAAATGTTAGGGGCATGACTTGATTTGTTGCTATCTTGAGGCGCCATATACTTGAACAAACATGAGGGTAAAGCTCACCAATGTTGCACCTCAGTCTTTGACCCATAGTTCTAAGACCACTCTTCCACAATTGTAGCCAAAGTCACACATCACTTTGCTTTGCAAGTATTCCTGTCATCATGATGTGTTAAAGATTACATAGAAAATAGGCAGCATGTTTTGTACTTCTGGTCAGCTAACTAACTAACTAACTAATTAACTAACTAGCTAACTCATAGACAACTCATTTTTCTATTTATAACAAGTAAACAATGCGCTCACACTTCCACAAAGCATGTGCACTCATGCTTACGACATGATTTTTGTAATCTCCATGTCAAATTACATCTCTGAGTCAATTTTCATGAGTATACAACGTATTCCCTTTAAGATATTCAGTAAAAAGTAAACTACTAGAGTGGACTCATGACAAAATGAAGCACATTTTATGTTTTTTAGCCAAGTTTATGTTATATCTCAAAAACTATTGAAGGTATGATACTCAAATTTTGGATTTGAATCATTCTCATGGTGAATAATGTACATGCAAAATTAGAAGTGATCTGAGGGGGTAGGTTTCAAATCAAAATTCTTTGTGTTAAAATGACATGGAATTTATGGGAGTGACTTATGGGAGTGACTCACCTGTTCAATTTGCAGAAATTGGCATTCCCTACTTAGAGTAATAATGAGGCATTGGTAAACTTGATTGTGTAGTCAAGAATATCTCCCAACTCTCAATTGTATTTATTGAAAATCTGCAGAGAGAAGCTATCAAGTCAAAAAAGTGAATAGAATAATACAAGCTTCCCTTTACTAACAAAGTAGCTACAATAACAATTGTTCAGGTTACATACTGTGATGGGCATTCCTAACATATCAACAGTGGCTGGAATGTAAGAAAATTTGACATAAAACTGCAACCCTAGATTAAGAAATGTTGTTGGAGAATGATGATTGATAGGATAAACAATCCTATCATGAATTTTTCTGTTATCACTTGAAATTGTCATAAGGATCATCATATTTGCGACAAAGTGGCACCCACTGTGGGACTTGAGAAGTTGCATCACATTCATTAGATGTTCCAGACTTGCTTCTTCCTTAATTGGACAGGATCTAACACTGTGATCAGTGAGTAGCAAGTAGAGACATTTGCTTTATTTCTACAGGAATTAATCAGCAGATCAAATTATACTTGTTGATAGGACTAAGGAACCTTACAATTTAATTGTGGAAGAATCTGAACAGCAAGTAAACAGGCAAGGCTTCTTCTTAAGGATATGAGAGACTTACAGTTCAGCACAGAGATGGCTGGGACAAGAAGCAGAGAAAAGGCATTGGAACATAGTAAGAATTGTTGACTTCGGATTCACTGGACTTTCTCTGAAAGTTGTCAGGTGAAATAACTTCAGTTGTAATTTGGGACTTAGACACCCATAAGAGTTTCATCTGGGGAATTAACAAAGGGACTAACAACACAGCTTGAGAAGAAACTTACATTGTTACGAATCAAGGACAAGGGCACTAGTGTAATCCTTGATGCAAATGTTGAACATGAGCTGAAGAAGCACTTTCATTTCTTTGAATCAAAATTAGACTCTTTGTATGTGCTGAAGGAGAAGACAGAAGAGATTAATCGAACTGCAGAAGAGTTTCGACCAAGAAGGAATGCCTATGCCATAGCAGACATTGTTTTGAAGGCTCAGATAGAGGAAGAGCACAATGAACCCTTAGTAAAATAATGATGTATTAAAAGGTGTTTCTTATAGACTTTTGTTGTGTTAAACATAGCATATTATCATAACGCAGGTGATATATAAAAAAATCTGTGAAAGTTACAAAACAAAAGTACCATTCAATGGAAGTACCATTTTTCTGATAAAAATTACATGCAATGGAAATGTTTCAATCACTTCAGTCCCATTCAAACAAGGTTCCCAATTAGCCAACTCCTAATTATCCAGTCACAACTGTATTCACTTTTGTGATTTAAGAGAAAGGAATCCAGTCCAGGCATCTTTTATGGTGTGAGGAGCAAAGTTTCATTGAAGACTAAGTTCTATTTCTTAGTTAAGGACACATAAAACATTTCATACATGATTATATAACTTCTCACATTCCTGTCACTTTAAATTCCCCAACATACTATTGCAATGCAATAGCAATGCACAACACAAACAGGGGACAGCATCACCAGTCTTGCTACAATAAAGACATAACATGTGAATTATATGCCAATAATGCTCATAAAGATGGCTCATCTTTTCTTGTTCCGTACTGCTTGGTTTGATCTATTTGCAAGTAAAACAATCTCGTCATTGTCATTGGCTTTCAAGTACTCCTCGACAAGTTCCATGGAACAGTCAAACTCTTTGCCTTTGGCAGAGAAATCTTTGATTTTTCCATAGGTAGCCATGATGGTTGAAAACAATGTCTGGAGCTTTTGTATGCAAAAATCCCTGTAATCTGCACCGGTAGATGAAATCCAGGGCCGTAGATTTGCTTTTCACTCGTCACCAACTGTTGTGTATTGGAGATGTAAGGAGTTAACTACTAACTACTTTTATTCCCAAAATAATATTTATGTTCGTAACACACAAGATAACAAGCAAAAAACAACTAACAAAAACCAGAAAGGAAGTAGTCTTATAATATATGCCAAGGTTGTAAATAGCGAAAAATTTTGGTGTCAGACATTTTTGGAAGTGGAGGTCTGGGGGGGGCATGAAAAATTTTGGAAAAAATGGCTCCAGAGACACCAAGAAGAGCTGTTTAACCCTACAGTATATGGACTTTTTTGTAAGGATACCATATATAACGGTGATTCTACCGAGTCCTGCTATCTCAGCCATTAGTGGTCCATGTTTAGTGGTCCGAAGAATACAATGTTTCAAGGTGACCAAAACTTGATGGTTATTTATGAAAGATGCATGTGACAGTACTAGCATTGGACATTTCTTTAAATTTTGAAGGCAATTCCATCAGCAGTTTACTGAAATTTGCTGAAATCGGACTTATTTGATGTCCAACTGCTATTTACAGCCCTGTATGCTAATGTATTCCTAGACAATGCACAACACGGATGGAGTGCAACATCATCAGTCTTGTTACAATAAACATATAACATGTGAATGTGACACAAACACCACAGTTAAGTTTTTGCTGCTCCTAACAATAGGATGCCTGGATATTTTCCTACAATACATGGACTTACACCCACAACAAGTAAACATGTAGACAACAGAGGAGCAAATTGGCTTGGGAAGACAGTCTTTAAAGACAAAAAAGTTACCAATGCACTTGGTTATTAGGGAAACAACCCAAAATTCAATGTGTGGATACTTTTTTAATGTGCAAGGCTTTGGTTTTGGGCCAATTTGTTTACCCAAGAACCTCTTGATACGCCAATCAACAACATTTTGTAGGTAGAGGCATAATTTAGTTACTGTGCTAATGTAGCATGCATTTCATATCTATTCCATTTACTTGACAACTTGATAAGCAACTTAGCAGGACAAAGGGAATCCTGAGTCAAAACTGCTACCCACAAAATGAGTTGAGTACTACTATATTATAAATGCACTTCTTATTTCCCCACACATCATGGGGCTCTATAGTAGTCCCCGTGTAGAAAAGGCAGATTGCAGCAAAGTAATTTTTGTCTTCCATATTACGCATTGGGCAATTAACTACCAGATGCATCGCGACCAGAAGGTGAGGGGGGTCAGTGGTCCCACTAATGAGAGGTCTGTAGGATTTGTTGGAATTGTGGGTAAATTTGCAATTTAACCTTGTTTTCTGAAGTTTTAAAGGAATTTTATCTAAATTTTTACTTCCTTTCATCTATGTCACCTGTTCTCTTAAACTTATCAATTTAATTGAAAGACACCTGTCAAAGATCGTCAAGAAAATTAAGGAGGCAGAAATGTATAGGATAGCTGTTGTCTCCAGAACAGATTCCCTCCAAATGGTACTTTGTTATCTGCACATTTGAGAAGAGCAGATTTCAGTCCAAAGGGTACAAGAGGCTTTAGCATATGGAATGGCAAAGTCGCTGAAAGGGATTTTCCAAAAAACAAAAATAAGCCTGGGAATTGCAGTAGGACAAGTCTTCTGATGGGGCACCTGTACATACAAAAAGGGAAGTACAAGAGAGTGAAATAAATGAATCGAAAAGATGTCTTCTCGTTTCTCATTTAGCCATTTGATCACATTTGTAACCATATCATTATGGAGGCCATGGTCCGTGAGTTGTCTCAATGACAAGACGGTAATCGCATAAAAAGGCTACTGAAACGTCAAAGACGGTATGTTATTTGATTGCTTTACACTCCGGGCGATTGCCAGCTAGCTGTTAATCGTAACAAACCCATCACTGATGTCAAAAGACTAGAAGTTAAAGTTACTTCATTCCAGACTATACTGACCTCGCAGGTCTTTTTCCAAACTTTTTAAATAACAGATCAAGCATCATCTTATTTGCAGTCTGAAAGAATCGACCTCTTAGCAGCAGATCGACTGGGTGACACAGCGCAGGCCTCTTCTTGCTGCTTCAAAGTACATCTATACTTAAATTTGAGCCTGAAAGTTTTATCGGAAAATTGTTTCTCTTTGTACCGATGCGCTCTACCGGAGTGTTTCATTTCGGTAGCTGTAAGCTACTCCTGCTGTGCTTTATCTTAAAAGCTGCCACGAATTCCTGGAATTGCAAACTCGCAAATTTGCTGCCATTATCCGATACAACCTTCCTGCAAAATATGAACCTGCCGAAGATTTTTATTAGTCTGTTGGCCATAAAAGAAGCAGAGAACTCCTGCCCTTGACAGACATCTAGAGATTTGGATGCACTTGTGACTATCCACTAAAACAACCATATGTAAATTGTATTCTATTATTCTATAACAATATTGAAACACAAAATAAAACCAAAAAATGCAAAATTGTTAATCAGGGAGATATTCGTTATATCCCTGGCATAACTGTTTAATTAGATAGTGGACAAAAGTTCCTCCTATCAACCAGGTAAAGTATATGGTATCAATATAAAAAATATTTGAAATAAAACGCTGCAATACTATTTCAACTCCACGAGTACAGGAGAAAAATTCACAGGGGTTAACCAAGAATCTTGTTTATGGACAAGATATTCGTACGCCAAGCAACCTTGTAGGTATATCAAAGTAAGCTAAAAGACAAGTAGATAATATCAGTTACCTGTTACAGTTTTATAGTATGCATAGAGATGAATTGAGCAGCTGCGGAGTATTTTTTTCATGATGAATATCGGATTTGGTAACTTGCAACTAAAACACCACATCACGCAAACGAGAACTCATCGTCGCCTGGCCTACGTTCTTGGAATAACCTCGATATATGATATGCGTGAGCTGTTCGTTCCTGTAATAGAGGTGACTGCTATTTCCCAAACCCAAACAATCGCGGCAAATTTGATGCAAGATGTCATTGATTTTTGGAGGAGGAAACTTCCTTGCCTGGACGTAACCAATGAAATGAGGGACATTGTTAATATGGAAGGACCATTATTTCCGTTTTGAATATTTATGCAGATAAATCGGGAGGGCATATTGATGACAATTTAAGTCACCTTCCCTCAAATATAAATACTTTCTAATATAAATCAAAATTTGTATCTGAACTTTAGGATATATTTTCAACGTATAAATTATTTTGCAAATTTTTTGATAGAGTTTTGATACTGAAAACTAATGTTGATTTTTGTTTGTAGATAGGTATACCTCCTAGGTCTTCTTTAACGGAAGTAAAGAGTAAGCATGCGCGGGCTTATGCTTGTCCTGTGTCCAAACTTGAACGTGAATGAGGATCGAAACGACAGTGGTTTTACCAAGATTGAATTTAACTAAACAATCGTGGCCTGTGGATGTAATTCGTTTGTTACAGTAGAAAGTTTGTGAGGTATAATAAGGCTTAAGTCTACGTATAACCACTCAGAGTTTCCTTCAGTACATCGTGGTGATTTTAAAGCTGCTGATAGTTTTCCATGGCCTGGCATGAGTCGCTCACATGATGATAGAAAAGACCTAAGAGAAGGCGTGTTGAGCAGTACTAGCAGTCGTAGCTTAAATCTTGGAATGGCATCACAGAACATAGAAAAAGACTTACATGAGAAACCTAACTTCATTTCTCATAATTCAGGTATGTTCTTCTTGGGTTGCCTCAGTATTCCGTAGGGTAATATCAACGGTCATTTTTGTTACGAGTTTCCTTGGTCGATGACTGATACAAAGATCTCCATCGTTTTTTCTAAGTTGCTAGACTGATTTAAACAGAGTGAGAGTTGAATTTAATATTTCGAAGTACTGTTGATCATGAAACAGATACCAGGGACTCTTTTGGTGATTTCACATGTGTATTATTGTGCGGAGTGTGGATTATTTTGTATTTGAAGTGAGTACTGTCATCGTACATAACCTCGAGAAATTGTTGTGTCGGCCAAGTTTACGAACAACATTTCTGTGAGTGCGGAGCTTTGGTTGGGCTGCTAAGCCAATTGTCCAATCAAAACATATCACAAAACAATCAGTTGGGGAAAGTCATGAAGCAATTCAAGGGGTTGGTGCCCGCGCAATTCAAATCCTCGTGGACAATATGTTAATTTCCTTGGCTATGTCATAAGATATCTTATTACGCGTTTATAAGGAGTGTTTCCACGTAACAGTGGAAACAAGATCCAAGTAACTGCGGCAAAAATTGGCCAGGGTCAGAGATATTTGTTGGAAGCTATTTCGTGGAAAATGCATGTCATTGCGAAATACTGATCATAGTTAGGAGGCCTTAGTTTTATTGTGGTACCATGTGCCTGTATGAGCTTAATACAACACTTGGGATAGCCACAGGGACTTGAATATTTGTCTTGGCGACAGGCATGTATCGATTTCTTTGGCAGGTACATTTTTATGCATGATCGATTGTCTTTTGTAGGAAGCGAGACTTCTGGGTTTAGAACAGTTGATTTGATCAAGGTGAGCCATCCTTTATTACATGCACATTTCATTTTGGTATTTTTCCTTATCATCTTGGTCGCTACCATTTATTGATTAGTGGAAACTAGTGGTTTCCGTATTCGGTTTCGGTTTTCAAATGTATTCATTAGCCTTTACGTGCACGAAGTCAAGGAATGGTTCGCTGTTAAACTACAGTCTTTTTTTCTATATATATACAAATTGTTTACATTTGGATATAATGACCTATTGATGATAGATTTTCAAAATTTTTGCTAGTAAAGTGATTTAATAGACTTTGTAGTTTTTATTTCCTGTAAGTCTACTGCCTCCATCTATGAAGTTGTTTAATTAATCATCATAAGTTATTTGTGAGAATTGTAATAAGATTAAAAAGTATGACTCCACGCCGAAGTATTTACAGTGTAGTTCACGTTGAAGCAAGTGTTATGTCATTCAGTTGGCTGTAGTTTGCACGGGAACGCTCAGTTAGCCATCTGTATACTATTATACGTTGTCCATCGGGCATTCTTGTGGCTTTGCAATGAAAGATACTTTTAATGTTTTGTGTTGATATATATTCTGACGAAGGTAGAAACGAAACGAATTGTGGGTCGTATCATTACTTGATCTATTTTATATATAATGTTATCATCTGCGTATATATCTTTGTTTTGATGTAGCCAAGCAAGCAGATTCAGAGCCGTACAATTGCACCAAGTCAGCTTCCAATGCAGTCATTGCTACCAGGAATTTTGTCAAGCCCAGGTCATCCTCTTATAAACCCTGTACCTATACAGCATGGTCCTCTTGTCAGGGGTCTTGGCCCAGGTGCACATGCATTCCCGACGCATATTCCAATAGGAATTGGGGCTGCTGCAGCTGCTGTAGCACCTCCGAGGGCTGGAGTGTCAACGGCTGCCCTAAGAACTCCTATGCCACCTTTAAAGCCATCAAACTTAGCTAATCAGGTTTGATAATTTTGCATATTATTTGGGTAGTCAAGTACCAAAACGGTTAATTTTGCAAGTGTAAATTGGTTGAAGTTATTGTTAATTACAGAAGTGTGTATTGTAAAATGTTTGCATATTCAAAAGTTGCATTGTACAGATAGCTTTCAATGGTACCCAATGTCTTCTTGATAATGTTATTCCGTACTTTGTTCCTCTTGTTTTTTGTTATCAAGTAGATTTTGTAGAACCTGTCTATGTTTGTCAGGAAAAGACGATTGGTGCTATATGTATGTATATATAATTACTGTTTCTGGAAGTGTGTAAAGTATGTGCATTAAGAATGATGGTACCTTTACATTTTGTTAGTATTGGCAATTGAAGATATTTATCTCTGATAGGTGTATATTGATTTCTTTGTAGAGGCTTTCCTTTGCTGTTGTTCACTTTGTTTCACAAATTCTTGGTGTCAATATTTAAATATGGTGTGATAGAAATTTCTGAAATAATAATGATAATGCAATTTTCTGTTGTGGTTTGCACACGGCAAACAAACTATATTTGTACAGTTTATACATATTTAATAAAGTTTCAAATTTTTGCTTGTCAGCACACTTGTGGTGATCATGGTTATACTCTTAAGGTGTTGAAAGGCTAAGGTTTTTTAAATGTAGACATGAGGTTACATTCTTTACTAACTAAAGGTTGTTTTCCTGTTTCTACTTTATATGGCTAGGTACAAATACCAATAACTCAGTTTCAAGGAAGATCACCAACAATCTTTTCTTCAGTGGTAACTTCAAACCGAACAGCATCCCCAGTTGTGACCTCATCAGGCAGTCGTACACATAATTCAGATCATCGAGGCACTGAAGGAAGAGGAAATATCATCTCAGATCCACATCACATTCGAAGCAGTGCTCCAACATTGGGTTCATCACAATCTGGGAATGCAACTATTCAAGTTATCGCATCTGGTACTGCATCACAGCTGCCACCAAGTGGCCATGTAGCTAAGAATTTGGCGGTAAATGCACCACAAAATATTCTTAAAATTGGTGGTCCTGCCTTGCAACACTCACCATTTAGTCAAACATTAACCACTGCTGGCAGTCCAGTGGTAACAACTGTTACAACTTTTAAGTTCACGACTGTCCCTAATAGTATTGCATTTGGTAAGTATTTTATCCTAAGGTAGTTTTGTAAAGTTCCTGTAGGAAAAGGTTTTCAAATTATTGTTGAAAATAATTGACAACAATTTTTATTAAAAGTTTCTTGGTTTATATAAGTTGTTTTTCATACTGTCTCTGAACTTGAGAATGCCAGCTCAGCGTGCACAATCCTTGTCTATAATTTGGAACTGAATTACAGGAATTGTACATTTATTTTTGTGCATAAGTTGCTGTAACTTTAATGACGTGTTTTCTTGAATTCTTTATATGATCAGTTTATCCATGAGGTTACATTTTTACTACATAACCTCTATGTAAACCATATTTATTTTGTTGATTTCTGTATATTGCTTTAGGAAAGACGTATCCACCACAGCCACCTGTGCTAGTACCATCAACATCAGCTATCTCAGGAATAACACGTGTTGATCCATTGGTATGATACATAGTAATTCTGACTTATTATAATCGAGGGAAAAGTAGTCCTTTCATGTGTACTTGTTTTGATGCACATTATCCACTGTTCTACTTTCTATAAATTTAATATATATTTTACATATTTATATATTTATAGTTAAAGTTATACATCATGAATTTAACATTATCAATGTTAATAACCTATCGGAATGCTCTGTGTACCTTTACTCTTCAAGGGGTTTTGCTTTAAAATTAGCTTGCGATGTCCTACATCATGACTTTTACATTATCAATGTTAGTGACAAGTCAGTACACTCTATTTATCTTAACTCTTCAGAGGATTCTTCTTTAAGATTATGTAGGGATGTTATACCTGATGAATTTTTCATTATCATTGTTAATGACCAATCAGAACCCTCTATGTGTCTTAACTCTTCCTGGGTTTTTGCTTTAAGATTACCTTGCCATGGTATACGTGATGAATTTTACATTATCAACGTTAATATCCTATGAGGACACTATGTATCTTAACTCTTGTGGGGACTTTGCTTTAAGATTACCTTGCGATGGTATACATGATGAATTTTACATTATCTGTGTTAATAACCTATCAGAACACTCTGTGTACCTTAACTCTTCAGGGGATTTTGCTTTAAGATTGCCTTGCAGTGTTATCCATGATGTATTTTACATGAGCAATGGTGATAACCAACGAGAACATTCTGTTTTTCTTAAGTAATTTTGCTTGCGATGTCATACATTATGAACTTTACATTATCAGTGTTACTGACCTATCCGAACACTCTGTGTACGTTAACTCATGAGTGCATTTTTCATTAAGATTACCTTGCAAAGTTATACCTGGTGAAATTTACATTATCAGTGTTAATGACCAATCAGCACACTCTTAGATATTAACTCTTCCTGGGTTTTTGCTTTAAGATTACCTTGCGATGTCATACATGATGAATTTTACATTATCCATAATAATAACCTATCAGAACACTCTGTTTATGTTAACTCTTCAAGGGATTTTGCTTTTAGATTCCCTTGTGATCTCATACATGAATTTTACATTATCAATAGTAATAACCTATCAGCACACTCTATGGATCTTATCTCTTGGGGGCTTTTGCGTCAAGATTGACTTGCGATGTTATCCATGATGTATTTTACATTAGCAATGTTAACGACTTATCGCAACACTCTATTGGTCTTGACTCTTCAGTGTATTATTCTTTACGCTTACCTTGTGATGTTATACATGATGAATTTTACATTATCATTGTTAACCCTTTGCACACTAAGTTTTTTTTTGGAGTTAACTCCTCCCACTGAATACTTTTTAGCATATGATCTCCGATTGACTGCTATTTTTCAAATGCATTTTTGAGGCAGATCACTTGGTTGTAGAAAAAATGCATTATATGAACTCTGCTCAGAAAAGCCTGAAGATTTTATTTTTGGCCACCAAATGTTCTGAAAATGCTTTCTAAAAGAATTGAAAATACTATTAGCTGTATCTTACTATTATTACTGCTAAAATCAACGTTATTCAACTATGCAGTAGTGATAGTGTGTCATAAATTTAACTGCTACTTACAGGAAATGATGCTAGATATCAGAAGTCAAAAGCAAATTGATATACAAAAACAATCAGGGGTGTATATGCAAAGTCAAAGTTCATAAAAGTTCTTGCCTTACGGTGAATTTACAAGTTCGTTAGTTCTCATCTGTACAATTAATGGTGTTAAATGTAATAAGATTAATGATGTATTCAAAAGAAGCAACTTGTGTAAGTCATCACTTGCCAGAGATTGACAATGATGTCCATAAACCTTCTAACTTTGAAAAGTCTGTCATGGTTACTATGATCGATAGGTAAATTTTCCTCATTGTTTGCCAAGTGAAGAAATTGTAGTATTAGTAAAAATCGTTTCCTGGCCATTATCTTCTTGATTGCAGGCTGCTCTGTGAGCTTTATTGATGTCCAGTAAAGCTCATAACTTGGCAGCTTTACAACTCCCATGACTACAATAATTGCAATCCATGCCTTCATTTCAGTCAATGTTACATCTACCCATTTTGTGGCTCTGGAATGCTCTCATAAGTCTCCTGATGTTTTCAACTTCTCGATTTCCTCTTTTCCATATCTGTTTGTTTCTGTTGTCATCAAAATAAAAACTTCCTCACTAAATACTTTCTGAAATACTTCACTTTCGGTAGGGTTTCCTTGTTCAAATCTACTAGTAATTCCAGTTTCCTCTGAAAAGTCCTGAAGCCAGCTGCAATCATACACATCCACAGAAAAATTGGTGTTTTGAACTAGTAAATCTTATTCTTATTCGTCACTTGAATTTCCATCGTCAACATCTGAAAACCCATAAAAACTTTCGTCCTCACTATTGCTGTCACCAAATAACTCTTTCCATTGAAATTTGCCTTCCATTTTACCGCTAATAACCCAAAATTGTTATGTAAACAACGATTTGCGGTAGTAGCATAAGTACACAACTCTCAGAACTTCATTTAATGACCAATCAGAACCCTCAATGTATCTTAACTCTTCCTGGGTTTTTGCTTTCAGATTACCTTGTGATGTCATACATGATGAATTTTAAGTTATCAACGTTAATATCCTATGAGGACACTATGTATCTTAACTCTTGTGGTGATTTTGCTTTAAGATTACCTTGTGATGTTATGCATGATGAATTTTTCAATATCAATGTTAAGAACCTATGAGGACACTCTATGTATCTTAACTCTTGTGGGGATTTTGCTTTCAGATTACCTTGCGATGTTATGCATGATGAATTTTTCAATATCAATGCTAAGAACCTATGAGGACACTCTATGTATCTTACCTCTTGTGGGGATTTTGCTTTAAGATTGCCTTATAATGTTATCCATGATGTAAATGACGTTAGCAATTGTTATAACCAACGAGAACATTCTGTTTATCTTAACTCTTCAAGTAATTTTGCTGTAAGATTACCTTGCCATGTTATTCATGATGAATTTTTCAATATCAATGTTAATATCCTATGAGGACACTCTCTGTACCTTAACTCTTTAGAGGATTTTGCTTTGAGAATACCTTGATGTCATACATGATCAATTTTTACATTATTAATTGTGATAACCAATCAGCACACTCTTAGATATGAACCCTTCCTTTGTTTTTGCTTTACGATTACCTTGAGATGTCATACATGATGAATTTTACATTATCCATAATAATAAGCTATCAGATCACTCTATGGATCTTGACTCTTCACGGGATTTTGCTT
>JANTCA010075008.1:0-15127 GCA_024741275.1 Chironex yamaguchii
TCTATCTATCTATCTATCTATCTATCTATCTATCTATCTATCTATCTATCTATCTATCTATCTATCTATCTATCTGCTGAAGCAAATCTAGCTCGCGATTCTGAAAAGCATACACTCAAAACGATGTGTTATGTCACATTCCATTATATTACATTATAACATTATATTGCGTATGAATGGTAGTTACTAAAATCCTAACCAAAAACAGGAAGACCTTCAATCCACACAACATGGAAATCTTACTTTTTACTCTTTATTTTCTTCACCCTTTTGCACTTTGTCTCATAATACGACTGAAGAACCCTTAGCCGTTGCAGTTCTTTTCTTCTTTCAAGCGCCTGTGGACGATTCGAAGGTGGAAAGTGCCACTTAGTCTGATATGGTATCAGTGTAAAAATCATTAAAATCCTTTGAATAATGATTAGTTGGAGACGGTATTTGCTCAGGGCGACGTATCTAACACAGTGCTACACTTTACATGCAATGTATGACCAACAAATGTTTAAACGGACCGACGGATAGTACTGTTGTTAAATAATCAATGAACAAAGCCGTTTCAAAATAGGTGTCATTACAAAATGTAACAAATTACTGCAGCAAAAATTACCGAAGAATAACACTTGCTTTGATTGGAAGAAGATATGGTAAAACAGGACAGTATATTGCATAGTGACCAAAATTCACACTATCATGAAGATAATCTGTTTACTTTTGACTGAAACACACTATTTACCTCTTGAATGTCAACATTTTTCAAAGCTTCTTCCTCTGCAGCTGTAAGTTCTTGATTCTTACGCTCAAGAACATATGAGCTTCCCTTTAAAACGGCTTCGATTTCCTCCTCAAGAGGCGTTTTAGTACGACTGTGCTACAAAGCAACGATCAAGTTGCAAAGGAATGTTAGTCCCTTGATGTGTTCGGAAGTATGCGTCATAAATATATATATGCAACAAAGGAAGCACAAGGAAGAGAAAAGTAAACTCAGTATAAATATTACGATAATATATATGATGACATTTGTAAAGATAACTAAAGTAATTTCTTGAAAATGAACTAGGAAAACAATCTCTCTTTCTCTGGAATTCCTTACAAATAGGGTATATAATACACGAGCACCAACCAAAGAGTATTGCTGCTGAGTTTTAAGAATACATGATGAAAATCCAGTATAACTATTTTTAGTTATAAAGCGTACTTATGCTTCATAAAACATTGCATAAATTTTACAGTAGTAAACTTCACTGAACACTACCTTGTCCTTAGAGATAACAATATGAACCTGGGCACAAGCTAGACATTTCAATGTTCTGTGCGAATATTCCCCAAGCATAGTACAGTACAAGAACGCAAAACAAATAAGAAGGTGTTGCAAGAAACACAATGAGATATTGAAACAGAGCAAAAGGACACTAAGATGATGTAAATTATAGCTTTGTTCACAACAATGGCAGTATTCAAAAGATTATCGACACTGATGCAGAGAAATTTTGTAATTGCATGATCTCTTTTATATTGTATACATTTTGTAGAGCAAAATATACAGCAACCAGAAAAATACTGCTGTTTATCAAAGTTGGAAGGTAGTACTACAAGAGTTTCTGATGAATGTCAAAAATAAGATGTCAATATAATAAAAAACTTGTAAGGCTGTTGATGAAGTAGACTATCTCAATTCCATTATGTCAGAGAACAGTGTGAGAAGAAACCTTGAATCCGACATATTGGAGTTAGATAACGTTTGTATTGGTTTGATCTTTTTACCGTTAACACAAAACTCATTGAGAAGATTCATTGTTTGACGTGGCTCTAAAGGCATAAAGCTTACCTTTACAAAATGGAATGTCCCTAGAAAAGGCACATCCTCTGCTGATGAGGTGCCCTAGCTTACGACTTTCCAGGACCAACACACACATTCTAATACTAAAGTTTAACAAAGTTTATTCTAATCTCTATATCAAAGTGATCAAGATCATTTGCTAACCCAGAATGAAAATTTGACCAACAGATCAGCAGCATTTGTAAAGCCTACTTTCAAATTTAACAACTTTTACTGAAGCAGAGTAAAAGAAAAGGGTCAATGCTTGCTTTGGAACCTCTACAAAATAAATATGGTAGTTTTCTTGCTCATTCTTTTGCCTTTGGCACTGGATTTCACATGACAAATAATCGAAATATGACTACACATAATAAAATACTGCTGTTTGTGAAACGAAACTAATATTAATAACCAAAAAAACTATATGCTGAAACAAAGTTTTGAAAACCGCTGCATCTTTTCCTGACAGACCAATGCATTGTTCACAAAATAACTTGCACCTGATAGAAATCATACCGCAGTATTTCCTTTACCTTTTTCCTTGCCACCATTGTTTTTATTGATGGTTTGGGAGGCTTAAAGCTTTGTAAAGGAAATGATAAATGTTCAGCCTGTCAAACAATAGAAACAATTAAAGCATTATACCAGCCAATAAACAAATATCTTTCACTGGCATTTCTTTGTTTTCATCACAACAGGTTGTTATTGGCAATAAACTTAATAATCACCATTATTTGGAGTCAATGTTAAAGGGGTATCCAAGTACAAAATAAATTATGATATTTTACTGTTTGCAATTAAAGACTTAGACTTAATAAATATTCCAACCAACTGGTACGGAACAAAGTTCTGTGCAATATCAAAATACCAATTAGTATAATTTAAATGCATTGCTTAAAATATCCTAGAAGTATTCCTAAATAGACCCTTTTGTCACACTCAGTTATAAAACTACCATGAGACTACTTTTTGCTTAATGACAAACCTTTCTATTATTGACAACAGTCAAAGCCCACTTGCTGATATCTTTGGAACTTTCTTCATAAGCAACAGTCCTTGCAACCTAAAATATAGAATAAGTATAACTTACAGTAATTTCCACAGTTGTTGAAATAGCAAGGTACAGCAGGGTCTGAGGGTAGGGCAATGGGTAATACAAACCCTACAGATATCAGAAAACAAATAATTTAAGACCAAAATACAGCATAATGAAAATAGCAACCTCAAATAAACACACATTTATGGGGTGTATAGGGTAGACTAATAAATTTGAAAGACATGATAGCTAATAATAAATACCAAATAAAGTAGAAGTTTGGTAAGGTCAAAAAATGCACAATATAAATATAATAATTGCATCTTAAAAACAAATTTACCCGTTCAAGCTGGGGCTTGGCAAGTGGTGTCTCTATTGGCTTTCCATCATTTTGAAGTTTTTCCTACAAACAACAGGGATAATGTGCAACAAAGTCTTACAAACTTAAGAAGAAAACATTAAGAGGGCAAGTGCACAGTAGACCAGTTGATAAAACAAAATTGAGCAATCAAATGATTTAAGGCAACAGCAGACATATCAGCATAAAATACACAATTTAGAAACAGACAAATGTATAAGCATACAGGGCAAAAGGTCAAAGATCAATTTCTCCATTTCAATTTCTCATAGTGATATCCATACACAATCTCTTAGTGTAAAGCCAGCAAAATGGACTCAGCAATGGAGTCACTTATGCACACACATCTCCCATATACAAGTGGTGGCAAATCGTCTGATACAATATGGCCACAATGCATGTTCTGTGGTCGAACATGGACCATTAATATCAATAATCTCCTATCAAGCACATCATATTTACCTAAACCTCATTTGTCCATGCCCGTATAGGTTGGACCAGGTGCGGTGTTATGACTGATTTCCAATCTATCAAATCCTCAGCAAGCTACTTATCAACTTTTCTTTTTATAGATCTTCTTTAATTACTCTACGTAATTTGTAACTTGTTCAGGGGAAAGTATAAGACTTAAATATAAACAAATTTTACGTGCTGCATAACTGAGTAACATCAATAACTCTATAAATGTCTTACATACAACTGGGCCTGGAATGAGGAAACAACATAAGAGCAAAAACAAGCCCATCAAATGAATAAGGGGCTGAATCAAGCTTCTAGATATTTTATCCATATACGTTAAATAAA
Organism: Chironex yamaguchii; assembly: GCA_024741275.1. NCBI lineage: Eukaryota > Metazoa > Cnidaria > Cubozoa > Chirodropida > Chirodropidae > Chironex > Chironex yamaguchii. The sequence continues at coordinate 4,015 of JANTCA010075008.1, forward strand.
CAGAACATGGTATAGATTATTCAGTCCTGCAGAAATACTCCATTTGCATCAGTTACTAATAAATAATTCGAGCCCCCTTTATCAGTTTCACTGGTGCATTCATCCACAACTGAAGAAATACTGGAAGATTCACAACATTGGGTGGCATCAACGTCATCAACTTGCTTCACTACAAAAAAATTAGTGGTTCTACAGCTAAGTGGTTTACACATCTTTTCTTCATAAAAGCATCTAATACTGATTCAATGTGTTTTAACCTTAATATGAACTTATTCACATGCATAAATAGTTCAAAACTCAACATTTGTTAGGACTCAATATTAGATACAAAGATGTACTGAAGTGCTAAACATGCTTCTTTAACCAAGCATTTGGAGACTTCTAAGTGGGTGTGGAGGTGATGGCACTCAGTCCAGCACCTTTTCTTCCAAGGTCTAATGTATATGTGTGTATTTTACTTACCAAATTCTTCTTCAGACTACTGTTTGCAACAGAGCTACCTGATAATGACTTGACCAAATCGTGTAGCTTAACTTTATCTCCTTAAACAATGAAAAGAAATAACCTTATTGCTTCTATTACCTTATTGAGTTTTAATCTGCCATGTTTATATTTCATCAATATGATGTTTATATAACTGCAAAAATTTTAAAAACCTAGTATCTTCATAGAATATCCCAGATGTACCTGTGCATTTTCACCTGACTATGGCAAGTGGCTCTTGAAATGGTTGTATGGGCATGTCAATATTGCTGGTTAATTGATAAATAATAGCTCATTGCATATCAAAGCTATAGAAAAACAGATTATAATACATGATGCTATACTATTGTATCATGCTATACTTGTAAAAAGTGTTGTCTAAGTAATGACTGAGTTGGCATGTAAGTGTTGCTAACTTTCAATAGATAAAAGTTGATTCTAAATCACTGCTTTATAGATAACAATTACCACAAGTAATACTGACTTAATCTCAATCAACACATGTTAAAAGATACCTTTCACATGTCTCATAAGATCATCACAATATCTTAGTAAGGTAAATTATAGTGATGTTTTATGTGGCTTGCAAAAGGTGTATTTGAACTAGTTAAATAAATCAAAATTAATAGCATTATCATCAAAATTGTTGTCTAAGAGGCCATGATTTGCAACTTTCTGCCAAACACTTAATGTGATTGACATAGCAATGCAATTACATTAGGCATAACTTAAATAAGCTCTTTTGGCACTAGAATAAGATCAAAATACATCAAGCAATCATTCGACTAATCAAAATTAATCAAGTTCAACATACCTTTTCCTGAAACCCAAGTAAATTCTGAGACATCTTTACTTGGTTCTGAACGAACTGGTTTCTTTATGCTAGAATGAAATGTTCAACACATTTCAAGTCCATTCAGTTATCAATTTCTGCAAAACTCCTGTTACAGGAATTCACATATAACTACTTAATCATTGATGTTATGCTTCAATTTTTCAACAATGGTTCCCTTAAGTGGGCAAATTTAAGGGTGACTTTCTTCCTCAATTTACATTAAGATATCCCTGTCCCTATAGATGTCATCATTATGCAAAGTTTCCCTGAAAGAACACAGTGTGGCAAATTATTTAATCAAGCAATCCCTTTAAAGATATGGAATGAGCATTTATATTCCATGTATCTTTTCATGACTGCAGTATGCTACTGACTGTTTTAGACTATTCTCAGAAATGACCTATACATGAATATATAAATTAAGAGTACCTCAGTCCCTATAGAAGATATATGACATGTAAACTCAAAGAAAGCATAAGCTTCGTGTTGTATTTAAAAAAAGCCTGTTCATTGGTGAAACATTTTCAGATTAAAACGATAAAATCAATACAAAAATGCACTAATTATTTTGCTACTAGATTATGTTACCTCAAAAAAGAAACTTAAATTTAATTTTGCACAAACACTTGCATAAATAAAACTTGTGCTAATTTGTACAAATAATATCACAATTTGATTGGCTTTTATTATAGGTATGTTGACCTTATCACAACTATTATGATTAAATAACTATGCATCAGGAACACTTGGGTAACCCCAAGCTTATACTTCTTCAGTAAGATCTATAAAAACAATGAAATAATGCAATGAATGGTACTTTCATTTTGACATAATAAAGAATTTTTTTGCGCACATGTAGTTAAAACACACCTCCTTCCTGTTCCTCTTGACAGTTTTGATAACTCTTCCACAAGCTTGTCATGTAGTTTGGCTTTTATTTCATTCTTTTCTGTAGCCTATAAAACATGTTGTCAAAAGTTACAGGTTAAAAAAATCCTACTTTCAAAAACAATTGCAGGCGTTTTCCACGGAAATATAAAACTGACTCCAAGTATGCTGGAAACCTATGATTATATCTGTTGCATATTTCAGTTGCTGATTTTGTCTGTGACCACGGTCCACACCTAATTATTATTGTTTCCTACACAGGAAATAGTGTTTCAAACATGGAAAAAATAGTGGAGGCCATCTGCAAGAAGTGGTATGTCAGTCCGACAATAAATGAAAGAATAAAATAAAGTACATTAAGCATATTTAACAACTAGCTAGTGATAAGCAGTCAACAAGAAACAGAAACATCCCATAAAAACACTCAGATCAATTAGAGTAAACTTCAAGAAGGATTTATCCTAGAATTTAACAGAAATTAATTAATTTAATTTTATTAATTTAATAGAAATTAATAGATTTAATAGAAAGATGCTACATAATAGGTAGGTATTCTACAACAAGTTCCAAAGTCAATGGCTATAAATCAGACCAATAACATCTAAAAGGTTCTCAAAAGACCTTTCCAATAGCACCAAGATGACCTCTTTGTGATTATTGCTAAGGAAGAAATAGCACTTACTGTATTGACTAATAAGTGAAAGCTGACCTGAAATGAATTTAACTGCACAGTAAGACTAAAATAAACTAAAATCTTATACATTTTTTAACAAAGCAAATTATGTACAATAATAAAAGAGTTTTGTAATTCTACGTCCTGCAAGAGCAAATACTTCTGGCAACCTATAGCTGCACTAAGTGAGAGCCATTGTGGTAATACCCCACAGCTGTTACGCTCTATTGTTTACGCAGAACTCAAGTCAACCAATTTGACTTGGTTTAACTGTCTGCGAAGCTGCAATTGACAAATTTCTCTTTCTGAGGCCTTATTTAAAATACTTCATGGCAGGGAATCTTAATAAAAAAATACCAAATGAACACTCAAACATCCAGGAAAGCACTTACCTTGTTCATTTGGGGCCATGTTTCCCCAGTCGGACATTAAAAAATTGAATCTGTCCCCTACTTTCGTCATTTCCTAACGTTTCAGTCAGTTTCGTGTTTCACCACTCCCTACTGTTTCAGTTTGCGCTGCTGAACGGTACCATGTAATAATTTAATTTTTTTTTGCATTATTTAGTATGATATTAAGGCTTAATTTAAGGGGGGGTGTGCATGATTGGTCAGTTTGTTCAAATTATGTTAAATATTGGAAGAGAAACTTTAGCGGCTGACTGCATCATGATTGCACGTGAGTACTATGCCCGCACCGATGATGGAATCGACCTCAAGCATTCACGATTGACTTCGTGGAAGATTTAGCCAAATTCATGCTACTAAAATTATTAATGAAAATGTACAGCATGGTCAAAAATCAGCCAGGCGTGACTTGAGTTCCTCGTTGTAACAGCTGTGGCCCACTCTTGACAAATATATAAAAAGCACTGTGTCTGTTGAGGTATTACATACACCTGACACTGATGACGGCTTAAGCCAAAACACAGAAAAATTAATGAATTTCCCCTTACGCACCGCTGGGTTTCGTCTCGTGATACCAAGGACTTTGAATGTCCTTCACCAAACCTTTGTACCGTGATGGCACCGACGTTTGAGTGTTGGCTTTTAAGTCTGAGGATCGCAAGTTCGAGCCCGGTCGGCTCCCACTTAGTGCAGCTATTGTGGTAATGCCCACTCTTGACAAATATTTTTATATATATATAGTCTCAAAACGTGTGTCTAACTTAGTAGTTTATTGCATCATGTACTTGTGCCAGATATCAATAAAGGTGAGCAAAAGAACATTGAAATACATGACATAAACTGTCATCCCAGTCAGGAAATCTCCCATACATATTTATGGACCCTTGGGTTGTGATCTTCTAAAGGGCAAACCTTTAGTGGACTGGGATTCACAAATAATTCACATTGGTAACACATTGCTTGCTTTACGAAAAACAATACCTTTTCGTCTTCATCTGACAAATCAGACGTATACAATTCACATGGCTCCAACAATTCTTTTATATCCTTGTCCATTGCTGCCTTGGTACAACAAAGGAGACTATGCCTGTAAACTATAAAAAGTTTATGTCTCGTGCGCCTTTTATTAGGGTGCGTCGTGGTTCAACACAAGTACGTGCAGGAACAAGGCTTTGAAATTCCCCAATTCTAGATTAAAGGTAAATGAAGTAAAGTAAACGCCGTTTAAGTGCCCTATTAGTTGACATTTTGGTTTCATCAACGTAGGACTGGTAAACATGTGATCGAAAGAGGCATTTTGATTTACCCTCGTTTGCAAAGCGAGTGAATAAACATGTCAATGAGAGCAGCAGCTTGGGATTGTGAAAATATGGCTGGAACCTGCTGTCGTAACATTTGGATAATTTTGCACTGTGCATCACATAAACAAAGCGACAGAGTGAGACAGTGGTAAACAATGACCGTGCAACCGCTCCGTTCTAATTGTCGATGCACAAGATAAAAGTGTAAACTTAGGTCTGATTGTGACTGCTGAAAAGAAGTGCATTTGTTTGTGGAGTATGCATTGTATCCCTACCTACGCGTGCCAGGGGCGAATTCAGACTAAAGTTCTGCAACAACTGTAACAGTCAGACTTCAAAATAACGGGCTTTGATATTGAATATTAGGAAAAATAAAGTAAGATCACTATTTATCATACTTCTTATATATCTTATATCACGGTCAGGGACTCGTTGAAGTGCTCTGTGCTTAAATTATAGCTTTCAAACCTATTTATTAACTGTTGCACTTTACATGCAGTATAGAGGTTGGAATGTCTTATGTACAACCTTAAGTTATAATCCATTCATCTGAATTCCGAAGATCTCGGCACAGTGGATAGTGCTATTACTGCTATTACTTCAATGGCAAAGTATTGGAGAGCTTCGTGTTCTGTTTTTATGTAAGAATAAAGCAGGAGATATTCCACTTTTAGCTTCTTCTTTACTGCCGTGAATCATTATTTTGAATGTGAGTTCCTTTGAATAATATAGTACAATAATGTCAATTCTAATTTAACCATTCAAACTATGCCAGGGACATTCTCTATCGAAACAGTAATCACCCTCTCCCCTCAGGTTATGCTGTTACCCTGCTCCTCTTCATAACATTTGGAGACCAAACAGTGGAGAAGGATACATACATGCATACGTAAATACATACATACATGCGTACATACATACGTACATACATACGTACATACATACATACATGATGATTGTCTCTTCTTGGCAGAAGATGACCATCTCGTCTATCATGTTGAAAGGTGTTGGCTCTGCCGGGTGTGAGCACAAAGGTGACTCTTCAAGCCTGCTTCGCTTCTGCACCCTTTTTTGCAAATATGGCAAAATATCCTTGTTCTGTTGAATTCAGAGTCTTCTCATCGTCATTATTGTGCACCTTCATGTCCCTTTTCATTCTACTGATTTATTTGCAGACCATGTCACACAGCTGGCAGAGGAATCCATCACGTCTTTTTGAAAACTGAGACACAAGCTCAGTAGCTGTGTTCTTCCCTTGATGGCTTCGGACATGACTGGCCAAACCGGCGGCAGACAAGGCAAATTTCCCACACTGCTGACAAATATGCTGATCCTTGACAGATGCAGGGATTCACAAAGTGCCATTTTTCCTCAGGGCTTGCTTTATGCAACAGTTCTCAATCATTTTGCATTTAAACCAACCACATCCATCCGAAACCATTTTCCTTCAAACGCTTCTGTCTCCAGCTTTAACCACCCATTCATGGACTCTGATACCAGTTGCCACAAGGTTTGACTTCAAAACATCCTTGAACCTTTTCTTGGATTTGTGTTGAGGCCTTTTGCCCTGAACATACTCTCCAAAGAAAATTCTTTTTGGATGTCTGTCACCATCCATTCGGATAAGGTGTCCAGCCCAACGAAGACTGTTCTGTATGAGGAGCTTTTCAATGCTGGATGAGTTGGCGGATTCAAGCACATTGGCATCAGGGGTCAACGTCTGCCAGTTAATGTTCAGGATAAGCCTCAGGCATTTTTGATGAAATCTTTCAAGTGTTTTTATATGCCTGCGAAAAGTGACCCATGTTTCAGATGCATATAAGATCACCGATAAAGCGCACGTTTTATGTAGAGCAATTTTGGTGTTCAATGTAATCCCTCTGTCTTACCAAACGCTTTTTTCAAGTTGCCCAAAGGCCTTGCTTGCATTTTGCACCCTATTATTAATTTCATAGTCGTGCCATCTCTTGAGAGGCACTCCCCAAATAGATAAAGCTGTCTGCACAACTCAAGCATTTTCCATTCACAAAAATATTTGGTTCATCATATACTTGCCCAGGTGGATTTGTCAACATTACCTTTTTTTCGTCAGGTTGATTGATAGGCCAAATGTATTACAAGGAGAAGAGAAACTATCCATCACAGCTTGCATATCCTCTTCGGATTGAGCCACAAGGTCTGCATCATTGGCATAAAGTAACTCCCGAATAATAAGCTGAAAAACTTTAGACCTTGCAACGAACCTCCTAAAATTAAAAACACTGCCAGTTGTTCGAAATCTTAGAAAAATTCCTCTGTCAAGATCTTGACAACAATCACAGTAAAATAAATGGAGAAGAGAGTAGGTGCTAGTAAGTCTCCTTGTTTAACTCCATTATCGACACAGAACACGTTGCACAGTGATTCATTAAAGTTAATTTGTGCTTTCATGTTAGAATGAAGATTTTCAAACACTTTGACAAATTCAGGAGGGCATCCAAGTTTTCCCAGAACTTTCCAGAGTACTCTTCTGTTGACAGAGTCAAAGGCCTTGGTGAGGTCAACAACCACCTGGTACAGTGGCACCCTTTGTTCAATGCATTTTTCTTGCAATTGGCGAGCAGAAAATATCATATCAACTGTTCCCCTACCAGATTGAAAACCACATTGACTTTCAGGGACAATTAAGGAACAGATCTTGTTTAAAAGCCTGATACGCAATAGTCTTGCAAAGGTTTTTCCCACAGCACCCATCAAGCTTATCCCTCGGTAGTTACAACAGTCAGCTTTCAAACCCTTATATAGCACCACAACAACAGCATCAATCCAGTCCTGAGGTATAGAACATCATTCCAAACAGAGAGGATAAGTTCGTGTATTTGTTGATGCAGGTTTGATCCAACATGAATTAAGATTTCAGCTGAAATACCATCAAGACCAGGTGCTTTTTTAGCGTTGAGTTTTTTGATGTTGAGTTTTTTGATGATCATAATTATTTCATCAAGATCCGGCATTCCATGAACAATTTCACGCTGGGGCATTTTATTAATCATATCTTCGATGACACAAGTTGGGTTTTGAAAAACATCACTGAAATGCTCTCTCCATCGTTCGATCATTTTGGCCGAGTCTTTGATAATGGTTTGACCATCTTTTGAGGTTAATGAGAAATATGTACGTGGTTGTGGCCCTAAAACATCTTTTATCAAGTTGTAAAATGTTTTGAAATCTTTTCTGTCATATGCAGACTGCATTTCTTGGGACACATTTGCCCATCATTTTTCATTTTGTGAATTTCCCGCTGCATTGTTGCCTTTAATTCCTTAAAAGAATGAAAAGAATGCATTTGTTGATCATCAGCTGTGGCGCCAAGAAATTTCTGATAAGCCATATTTTTTACTTTCGATCAGCTGTTGAATTTTGGGATTATTTTCATTGAACCAGTCCTGGTGCTTTTTCTGCTTTACTGCAAGAGTATCCAAACCAATGTCGTAGAGGATTGTTTTAAGATGCTCCCATGTGCCATCAAAGGTCGTGTTTTCAAATGATTTTTGCAGTTTTTCCTTAACTTTGCTACTTTCAAGCTTTCCAATGTCAAGCCTCTTGGGAACTTTAACACCATTCAGCCTGGCCTTTTGCTGCAAAAACAGCCTCAGCTTTGCTCAAAGCAACATGTGGTCGGTGCCACACTCTGCACCTCGCATAGCCCTCACCGAACACACATCTTGCTTGTTACACTTGCGGCAAATAACATAATCGATTATGTGACCATGCTTCGATCTGGGATGCATCTATGTGAAATTATGAATGTCTTTTTTGCTGAAATAGTGTGTTGCAAATACAAAGATCAAATTGGGTACACAATTCAAGAAGATGCAACCCATTTGAATTCATTCTTCCAAGTTCATGCTTTCCAAGAACATCCCGTCTTGTAATCTTGAGAAACACTTGCATTGAAATCACCAAGGATCAAGATTTTATCTGAAAAGGAATCTTTTGAAGAACTAGTGAGAGCTCCTGGTAAAAATGGAAGGTGTCCTCTTCACTGGCAGCTAAGATCAGTGCATACACTGAAATTACAGTCATATGCCGATTCATAGCAAGTTGTATCCTGATGAGCAAGATTCTGTGTCACACTGCCAGTGGTTGCTCCAAAGACTCCGCAAGTTTGGCTCTGATTGCAAAGCCCACACCACCAACACGTGATTCTCCTGTCAGTTTTCCTTTCCAAAGGAAGACGTATCCTGAATCATTCTCAACCAAACTGTCCTAAGAACTGAGTCTGGTTTCTGAAAGTGCCGCAATGTCAATGCTATAGCAAGAAAACTCATTTGCAACAGTTGCTGTCCTTCGTTCACACCTTGCGGAATTGCTCACATCGAGTAATGTTTGCACATTCAACGCTCCAACATTTATCATGAATTTTTGCATTTTTTCTTGAAGTTTGTCCTGCCGAAGTGAACAGCCGTCAGTCGCAGGAGACTGACCAGCTTATGGTGGAACAGGCAATTTTAGGTCACCTTTTCTAGACCCTTCCCAAAAACTGGTGAGCAGTGCCACCCTGAATAGGGCTGCTCAGACACTTGAGACTCCGCCGAAGGATGTTGCTGTTCCGGCAACATAAAACCAGCGACGTTAAGATAAATCTCAAGCCGCCCATGTGTAGATTTGTGACTATGCGCTTCCAGCTTGTCAGGCCTGCGCACGATACTACTCCTCCATTGCAGTGGAGCTTTCAGAAGAGATATCTGCACACAATATGCTGTGATGCTGTGTGCTTTCAGACGCCTTCGGTTCCCTTCACAAATTCTCGCAGGGGGGCACTTGCCCCCTTGGTCACCACGCCACTGTATACAATACATAATCTAACATTAATTAAACAATATTCCTATGTTTTCCTATCTATGAAAGTTAGATACAGACTTTATTGATTTACGTAAAAGAATATCAGAAAAGACCTCTAGCATACGCTAATGACAGTGAAATATATATCTATATCTATATACTATGCCGACCGGGCATATATATATTTGTCAAGGAAAGACCTCTTTGAGGTTTGAGTGTGGCTTTTGAGTCTGAGGGTTACCAATTTGAACCCGGTCGGCTCCCACTTAGTGAAACTATTGCGGTAATGCTCCACTCTTGAGAAATATATTAAAAGCACTGTGTCTGTTGAGATACTATATATATATAGTATCTATATATATAGTATCTATATATAGTATATATATAGATAATATATATATGTTATAATTGTATTTTAAAGAAAGGAAATTAAATGAAATAGTGTCTCTAATTGCAATAACTAAAATAGATGTATGTGAACGTGTATATGTATTCATATATAGTTATGTTAATGTAGGTGTATGCCATTCTGTGTATGCCATACATGTGCATAAATAAATGCATAAGTAAGCATGTTTTGCCAGTGTTGATTAGTTTATTTCTGTTTCACCAGTGATCTATTTCCTTAAACAGAATGTTCAAGAGTTATTTGGTGTTTCTTTTCGGCTAGGAAAAAAGCAGTTGTATCATTTGCATTGAGGTGCACTTTGCCACTTTCAATGGATGGAGAGAAGTCATTGACATAAATCGAATAAAGCCTTGGTGCCAACAGTGATTTTTTGGGCGACACTTTATTTAACATTCCTAAGTCCTGATTTATTTCCACGTATTGAGTACTTTCTCGTAAATAACTTTGTAAAAGCCTTAGTAGGTTTCCCGGAATCCCACAAGATTTCGGATTATGAATTCAGATGCTGTGATCAACTGAGTCAAGTACTTTCATAAAGACAATGACGATAACTCCTACCACTTTCCCGTTTTCAGTGTGCTACTTCCAAGTTTGGTCATCGATGGTCCTTCTAGTTCTCCATAGTACCGAAATATATCTGCATTTAAATCTCCCGTTTTAAGAATGTTTGTCTTTTTAAACCAGATCCTTTCAAATTCTTCAGAAAAGGGATCAAAGAACTTGTAGTCTTTGGTGGCCTGTAGATAACTGCGATGGAAATCCTTCGGGAGTGTAACTTTCCTTCAGTCCAGATTGCTTCAAGCTTCGTATGTATAAAATTGTTTTCATACACGTCTAAATCTTCCCTGTAATACAGTATACATCCTCCACCACCACAATCCTTTTCCTTGTCTTTTCTAACAAAATTATAATTACTTATATCGAGTTCTGGGTCATTGGTTTCACTGGTGAGTTTAGTCTAAGTAATTCCCAGTAGATCAAATTGAGTGACCTCGAACAACACCTTTATCTCCTGTAACTTAATTAGAGGCATTAATCCATTTACATTGATATGCCCTACTTTGAAATACTCTTTTCTATAGTCCTTTAGCTCCTTTGCTTGCTCATTGTAATAAACTTTCTCATATTGTGGTACTCCATTTGAACATGTTGGGCATTTTCTTTTAAAGGTGTGTGTATCATTAGAAATATGCTGGTGTTCTTGTCTACTTATCTTGACACAATTTTTGCCAATATGGCACCGCTTTTGCACATGGTGATGCCCTGTGTGTGTGTGGGGGGGGGGGGGGGGGG
>JANTCA010075019.1:0-15127 GCA_024741275.1 Chironex yamaguchii
AGGGTAGAGAAAGGGGTAGGAGTAGAAGTGCTAGAGGAAGGGGGGACTAGGGTGCAGAAACAAAAGAAAAAGTAAGGGCAATGCATGTATTCTACTCAATCGAGAAAACATTGTCAATCAACGGAAAATATTGTAGATAATAAGGGGAAAATATTGTAGATAATAAGAGGAAAACAACCAACCTATAAAATATCTCTCATCAATACAGGTTGATATCAAATTAAAAAATAAAAAATACGCAAATAAAAACGGTCTTTAGCTTTGCCTGCACTCGATCGTCGATAGAACTCAAGGTAGTCATAGAAAATTTTATGATACTTTTCAATAGGAAACGGCAGTGAATTTACTGAAGATGCAGAGCAATATTCACCAGAGAAAAACAAACATGTCTCCAACGTAATTCTATAAAATAATTAACCACTAAGCACCAAAGAGTGATAAAATACATGATTATCTTGATATTGTTAAATTTTAAGGGCAATGTGAAGCATTCAGGATAAAGCAAAACGCTCGCGAGGAGACATCCGAAATAATAAACGTTGGCCACAAAAAAAGAGATCAAATCAACTGTTTCAAAGAAAAAAAACAAAAGAAACACAAAATTTGTTTTGAATAAACATTGCAAGCTTTGCTTCTTATCACTTAAGAAGATTTTATCGAATTTGATTTCTGTGTAAAAAAAGGGTTAACCCTTCAGGAGTTCATCGCTTAAGTCACGAACCGTCAAGGTTGGTGACAGTGTTTACGTTGCACCTAATAAGCTAATTACAAGCCGTAATTTTTAGCACCGACTGAAGAAATTCATGAACCTTTACAGACAGCCGAGGATTTTTTTGACATGATGTATCTCACAAGCAGCAAAGGACCTAACTACACTTGCCATGAGTGACTGCCAATCCCTATTGCTGCATCGTTCACAAATAGTGCTGAAAATGTACCCATGCTCATAAACAGTGATAACCAGCGTCAATGGCGAAATCAATAAATCTGATGTCGTTTGATACAATTTCCCCTTGAGGTTTATGCAGGCAAACGTGAGTTATCAATCACTGTCTACATCAACTGTGTATCTGCGGGGTTATAAAGGATCAGATCGCCACCTTATAAGGGATTTGGGCAAATACACAATTATGTATTTTGCCTTGGTACTTAATGTTCTTATCGATAGTCACATACATAAATTGTGGCTCCACTGCAGCCGTTTTTGTAAGCGAAATAAAGCGTAAAATATATACCATTACTCTGATACTGTAATTACAAACACTGGTACTGTAATTACAAACACTGGTACTATAGTTAACAAATAGGAAATCCCTGCTCGAAATACAAGAAACCAACATCAAAATCGTCATATTGTTGCCATATTGGAATAAATAAATATATCTTACTTTGAGGTCCCGATAGACAATATTTCTCTCGTGTAAATATTTTAATGCGCAAGTTATCTCAGCACCATAGAAACGTGACCTGTCCTCTGAAAATACTCTTTCTCTTGATAAATGAAAGAAAAGCTGGAAAGGAAGGCAACCAATACTTTATCCAAAAACAACGATCTACTACAACTAAATACAGTATCAAAGATAAGTGATGCAAAACAAAAATGGCCTAAACATGAGATAAATTGAGGCAACACACCGGAAGCGCAGAGCTAAAATGCAAATTACAGCTGATACCCTACCCAGGGCTAACGCAAAGGTCACGATTAATACAAGAGCCAGATTTCATGTACAAACCAGGTTTGAGATGCAATACAGGGTTAATGCCTACGTCAGGACAGATGCCTACGTCAGGGCAGATGCCTAAGTCAGGGCAAATGCACGCGCCAGGGCAGATGCACGCGCCAGGGCAGTTGCACGCGCCAGGGCAGTTGCACGCGCCAGGGCTGATTCAAGCGCCAGGGCTGATGCACGCGCCAGGGCTGATTCAAGCGCCAGAGGTAACACGCTAGCCAGGATTGATGCCCAAATCAGGGGAGTGGCCTATGTCACTGTCGATGCGGTCAATGTTGATGCAGAAGTTAGCGCTGACGTGCAAGGCAAGTAAGTGTTAGTGCTGCCGCGCAAGGCAGGGAAGTATTAGGCGCAAGCGATGGCCAAAGCTAAAGCGAAGCAAACAGAGCTAGATAAGCAGACATATAATCAATGGTATAAAACTCATCGACATAAGCACCTGTCCTCAATAATTGTGAGCAGAAGGACTTACAATACCAATTTGTACACTTGGCATAAAGCTTTTCACAATAGTCGAGGGCACGGCATGGATCAGCTGGTGTTAACTCTACGTCCTTAACCAATGGTTAGGAGAGAATGAGGCAATAATATGGTAAACGTGTCTAGCATGATGACGAAAGTGGAATTCAAAACATACCTCTCCTCCGTTGACATACTCCATCACAAAACACAGCCTGTCTTTTGTTTGAAATGAATATATTAATTGCTATAATAAAATAAAATAAAAATATATTCATCATAAGCAAGCATTCTACAAGACGACGTGTAGATACGTTAAATAGTCATCTGATTCAACCAGCAACTCCTATCATATCTGGATTACTCGTAGATAAACGCAACAATAATACCTGGAAGATAAACGCAACAATAATACCTGGAAGTACGAGAATTAAGGAACTAACGTTCACTGCTCATAGCAACTAAAAATACAGTAAGCACGATGGTATATAAGTTGCAACAGACAGTATCTATCGAAAAGACGAGTCTAAGGGAGACAGTTTTCCATCAAGAAAATTACTGCGAAATCAATCATTTACGTTTCGGCAATAACACAAACAATAACATACGTTCACAAACATGAGTAGCGTTCAGCGTACCGTTAAAAATGGATGTCGTGCTGATTGCAGAACTCTGTTTTCTGTTAAAGTATGCGCTACTTCGTCCTGGAATAAGACGAAGAAAAGAAATTATAAAGAAACTCGACAACACTCCACATAATCTCGAAACGATGAGTACAGGGGACATACAAACTTCAAGAACGTATAGTAATAAACGTCATAACTTGTTCTCGTCAAGTGTCGAAAGTAGAAATTAAGGATTTTTACATTATAATCTCTACGTGTGTCGACACTTTTTCGAATATTTCCATCCCGACTTTATATATTCTGTTCTACAGCGTCTGGCGGAGAGCTATCCCGTATAATGGTAGGTCGGCTTTTGTGAATATATGGCTGCATTTGTTTTATATATATGCATGGGTATATGTACTTTATATCCATGCACGGATACATGTATTTTATATCCAAGCATGGGTACATGTGTTTAACACCCTTGCATGGGTGCATGTGTTTAACATCTATGCATGCGTCCATGTGCATGGGCGGATGTCCTTATGTGGTCTCTAGTTAGCCTGTGAGTATGCGCTGAGCGCGCACATCCACTTCCTTTCTTAGTTCGCCTACCGCTTCCAGCTTCTTCTCTATTTTACTCCACTTACTCCTGATATAAAGGCAAAAAATAAAGCTATCCTGTATAGTCGAGGATTACGTTAAGGCAAGAGAAAACATAGATGACGCAAGTTACCCAAGTCCAACATTCGAACTGTCGGTCAAATATATTTTCATTCGATCTTATTCTCTCTGTTTCTTACCTTTGCTAATATGACTTCTTTCTTCAAAATCTTAATTGCGAACACTCCCCCAGTTGCTTTTTCTTTCCCTAACATCACCTGCAACACAAAAAACCACCTGATAAGGAAATTCAAACTTCGGGAAGTAATAGTAATAATTAATTGTACTCTATCAATGGTGATGTCTCCCACCAATAGCGGACAGCAACAACTCACGTCATGTCTAGTCAACAGTTTCGATCATCAGACTTTTTTCTTCCGGGAAAGCAAGCTTGGACAATAACAAAAAAATAAGGGTTCTTCACCTACATATACACCTATCAGTCATTTATGTCGTAGCAGACACCCTTGTCCGATCTACAACCCTTTGTAATAATTCAGTACCGTATCATTCGTGTTACCATAAGCGTTGACGACAACCGGTATTCATTAGCAGCAAGTCTACTGCACAACTGTCATTGAAAGGTAGTAAAGGCGTCAGATTTGTAGTCGTGAGATCCGGTGGTCATACCCGTATCTCGATTTCTGCTCTATCATAATAAGGTGCCAGTGTCCGCCTACAGTTCACAAGGATCACAATGGCTGATCAGTCATAGGTTCATTTAAACCAGCGTTTAGCCAATCAGTGCAAGTCATGGGTACAAACTCTCCATAGTCTCCGTAATAGTCAATTTCCGTCGCCGATGACTTTCTAAGTCTTCATGTCGTGAGTTTGTATCACCAAAGAAGACACTTCTACATAACATGGCCTAGTATTTTAACGTATTGTCATCATTCATGTAACGAGGGGGCTAAAAAGAGTCGCGCTGGCGCTGTTACCTACCTTGCCAAATGTGCCCTTCCCTAGCACCTTCAGCATTTCGAAGTCTTCAAGCGTCTATAGATAAAAAAATAATGATAGCGTCAGCAGCTATAACCCTCAGCAAGTCATCTCAAGGATGTACATCGTCCTTTGAACGGGAAGCAAATGAGGGAGTCATTACTGTTGTCTTCTGAAACTAGAAGAGTGTAACGACCTGATGCTCAGAATCCTCACGTAGGTCTGGTTCATAAAATGGCAGGGTGTGTATCGATCCAAAACAAACAGTAGGTCTTTTAAAATGATAAGTTGGAGTTTGCATATAACATTGAACGTTGTTTTTAATTTGTAAACTTTGTATCTCGGGATAATTGCTTCAAAAACTGCACTCAACAAACATACCTAACCCAACGACAATTAAAAGTGATTAATTTCGCACAAATACGGGAATGACAGAAAAGCACGGGCTAGTGTTTACGATATGAAAGGCTCTTATTCCTTTAAACTTACAAGCAATATCGTCCACTGACATGTCATGTTGACATTACAACTGCTCGTTTCTCTGCGTTTAAACAGAGCTTCTCTTCTGAGTAGCCATTTTATTTCATGTATTTAGGGAAAGTCGCCCTTCAGCAAAGGATGTTTTTCATTGGCCTATTTTTCAAATTCAACCGTAATCAACTTCAGTGTGCATTGAGCTTGATGTATCGTCTCCTGATAAAGGGCCTGGGTAAGCGCGTGGTGAACTGAAAGAGACACAATACACTAGTAGGTTGACAACTTGACTGGTAGAGCATATATCGGGCTTGAAGAGGGATCGAGTTCGGGATCATGTTTTAGTTCCGCTTTTGTCAGTGTACACCTCCTTATTTCCACTTGTTGTTTTAAGCCCGAAACAAGTTGTTTCCCAAGACGTGGCCATGGTAACATCACCCAAACTACATGGCACAGTGCCTACAATGTGAACGTACCAGTCCCAAAAATAAACATTAAGATATAACTCGACTGTAAAACAACCGATTTTAAGAGATTAATGAAGCAATGCCAGTCGTGATCAGCTGTACAGCTAAGTTACGGTTACCACCTGCTAAGGTGAACGACTTCTATAGATAAACACATTACGGAGTTTATATCAAAATACTCAACCGATGGCGCTTAATGTCAGCCAAAGTATTCCGCAGACTGACGTCCTGCTGATCGTGGCCATTAAAATATAAGCTTTTATTGAACAGGCTTGATCGTGCGGTCACTCAAGCCACTCTAGTTCCTGCTTTCCTGAATCACAGAGTTTATATTCCAAAAAACATTAAGGTATGACGCCAGTCACTTGGTATGACTACTTTATAAGAAACAATGCATGAAAAAAGACGATCAGTGCCACACAAAGGATGTTTTTTACTAACCCGTCACAAAATGGCCTTTTGCATTTTACATTCAAAGGAAGGGCATAGCGTCAATGCTGGGTGGTAAAGTGGTAAAGTGTGACGTCAAGAAACATCCGTTTCTAGAATTTATAAACTTTGATCATTGATTCTCAAAAAAACTCAGAAAATTGACAGATTTATCAAATTTCACTCCAATTAAGACGAAAAGTGTCTGAGATATGGTAACTGGAATATTTGAGATTTCCTAAAGAAACAGCTGTGTTATCGGCTCAGTCGGTTCATGAAAGCATGAAACAGAGTTGAAAGTGCCGTGATAGGGAATGAACTGACTATCGATTGGCATATCTGATAGTTTTTATATATTTGGGTAAAATTCTATTTTTGGGGTTATTTCAAGACATATTCTAGAAACGTGTGTAGTTCAAATCCAGAAATTGAAAAAAATACATCTTTATAACGTCACCACTCGAGTATTCTGTTGGCTTATCAAAGTATGCGATTTTTGAATTTCGTGCTATTGTCAGATTCACACAGAAGGTCAAAGGTCGACTGGCTGTATTTGACAATTTGAAATGAATTTCTATATCCGCTGTTTAGCATGCTTGGACAAGACTGAACAAAAGTTGTATTTTAGTGAATAACGGTAATGAACCATTGTTTATAGTGACGTTCATTCAACGTTATTCGGCAAATGTTGTGATATTCAAATATATTGGGAAACAAACTATCATAAATTTCATTCATCAAACTTAATATCGACATCAATCTAATTATGGGACAGATAAATTGTGTAAAAATATTTTGAAAGATGGTACTAAAGTCTGCAGCTATAAAAGGTGTGTTGAGTTACAGTACTGCCCTATACAAAAAAGGTGAAAAAAAATCAACATTCCAGAACACATCAGAATAAACCAACAACGGAAATGCGTAACCTATTTACCCCATATCCCCTCTTTTTTATTTAAAAATAACCCATTCTAAATAAGCAGCGCCTGAAAATACGTAAATAGCTTTGTATCAAAACGTAAAATATGTACAAATAAACTCGCCCCCAGACTTTTTTTCATCGACAAAATGTAAATACTTGATACACACTGTTCAAGATTACCACCAAATCACGGACTTTCAACAACGACAAAACTATGGTTAAATACACACCACTCACATACATGCTACAAATAAGGTAAACTGGCTTGATACAGGCTTATAGCAAGGACTACAAACAAGCTAATAGCAAGCAGTCAAGAATTGAAAATCTCAGAACTGCATTTTCAGTGGCAAACGAAGTCGTTGATAATACAACTCGAACTCACCATCTTTGGTCTGACATGGCTTGCTTCCGCTGACCCGCTTCTTCGGTCTTTCGCCTTCGCATCTTCGCTTGCTTGCACACTCTCCGCTGTTTGTTCAATCGCTTGAATCCACTCTTCCCTGATCACACAGAAGAATTAAATTGAACAAAAGCGATTTTTGGACTAAATAAGCCTCTGGGTGTGCATACCAAGTTTTGCAAGGCTCAACAATGTACGTTTTTAACGTTTTAACGTTTTAAAGTCTAGGTTGCACGGGGGAGGCGAAGATGCGACGTTGGGCTTCGTATGTAGCACGCACTAGGATGCAAAGGCGCCGAGCAAAAGACAAGTATGTGACAAAAGGAGCATAGGGATCGATAGGTCAGTTTTGGCAAAGGTTGATCTAATGGATGGGGTGGAGATACGGCAATGAGAACCAGGCTATTGAAAGGAAGCGATACAAAGGGGGGGGATGGGAGAGAAGCGACGGGAGAGAAGCGGTGGGAGAGAAGCGAAGGGAAAGAGAAGTGAAAGGAAAGAGAAGCGAAAGGAAAGAGAAGCGAAGGGAGAGAGAAGCGAAGAGAGAGAAGCGATGAGAGAGAAGCGATGGGAGAGAAGCGGTGGGAGAGAAGCGGTGGGAGAGAAGCGGTGGGAGAGAAGCGATGGGAGAGAAGCGATGGGAGAGAAGCGATGGGAGAGAAGCGATGGGAGAGAAGCGATGGGAGAGAAACGATGGGAGAGAAGCGATGGGAGAAAGGTGATATACAGGCTCGTAATCGAAATGAAGCGATTAAAAGGACGTTACGGGTTCGGTCATTCTGCAGAGGAGCTTATCTACAAGCAGTGATGGGGTAGCGGCGACGACGGACAGGGGAAGGGGAGGGGTTGGAAAGGAGGAGGTGACGAAAAGGAGGAGGTAAAGGATTAGAGGAAGCGATAAGAAAGAAGGGGAAGTGATGGAAAGAAAACGATAAAGTAAATTTGAGCTAGAAAATATAAATTAAAAAAAAGCAATGGCTATCTGCAATCAAATGTAAACGGCGTTTGAATAGGACCATGTACTGTGTATAAAGCAATCTATGATCTCAATACCATAGTAAGAATGTTTTAGCACTGGCGTGGACCTGAGACGTAAATAGCAGTACGATTGCTACTAGAATAATTTTCTTTACGACCGGGAATATGTCGACCATATATCTCATCAAATTTTATTCAACAATAATAAAGGCAATTTACCGTTCTGCTGACGTCTCGACGTGAAAAGTTCGTTCTACGAGTGTTGTCAACTGAAAGCATCTAGAAAAGTTTAAGTTTGGTTGTTAATAATACAATAAGAATAAAGTGACAATAAAGAACTAAATTCATATACCTTAGCTTCAATACTATAAGAATCTAACCATGTAGGACGTCTAAAACTTAATCATCACCCCGGAGAGGACTCTGAGCAGCATGACAAGGCCTAGGTAATTCTTTGTGCCCATGGATAAATGAAAATCGGTATGAGATCAGTGGTCAATTGGCGCTAGTTAGGCCAGCGGTACGACCATCTTTGTATATTGAAATAACATACAAAATTATAAATATCTGCCGTGTTCCTCGATGTTTCTCGATAGTTACATCGCATGTACCTGATCAACCTTTCCCACCACTGCATTACTTTCCAGCACAAACGATGGACCCTTCAAGCAGTTCGGGGTTGATTTCAGAAAAATGTCTTTAGTGGCAGTAAGGACTGTCATTTCCTTCTTTTGAAGAAAGAAACACCTTTCTGAACATCCGGAGTGAGGGTTGCATGTGTGACATTGTCAACTTTCGAAGAGTTCATCCTGTCACTTGAACTTCCATGTGTATTTAGCCAGTTTGTTCTAATCTAATTACTCCTCACTTAGTAAAGGGCTTTGTGTGTTTCCGTTACCTATCCTTGAAAAATCTACCAACAGTTCAAATGTACTCGCGTTTTGTAAAACCGTCATTCTTGGTGACTGTCGCCCTATACATCAAAGCCAATTTCAGGTAGGATCCTTTGAAGAGACATTTTGTCTTAGTGTAGCAGTTGCATGAATTGTTGGTTTCTTTGGTCGATGGATTGCGTTTGTTTAGAAGGGAGGAGTTGTGTTGTTAGACTGACTTTTTCATTTTTGGCATTCAACTATTACAAACTTTTAAAGTTTTCTTGGCCAACAACTTTGTACAATATATGCAAATGGAGAAGGGTTTGTCAAATAGGAGCAGGAGTTTTGCAGCAATGTTCGGTTTGATGGCTGTTCCATAGGGTGGGTTAAGCTAAACGATATTACGTTTCTTTTGTGTTCCGTAGTGCTTTTGGTTGTGTGTATAAATGTAAATTTCCTGTTTAAAATGCAAACTGTCTCTCTTAAATAGTAAACTGCTAATTCCATATAAACAATTTTATAAGGCCTTGTTTTCGTTGCATGACGGACAGTGGTAGACTCCACTACACCTTTGCGCTTGTGCCTTTTATGAGATGTAACACCACCAATTACATTACGATCACATCAAAGTGCCAGGGCCGTACTGGTCAGGGGGGTAAAGGGGGTGGGGAATTGCCACTTCACTTTTTTGCAAAGTAAACATTTTCAAAAACTGTTTGTTAACAATTGTCAGCTATATATACTGAACTTTGTATCATGAAATTAACTACGGACTCCGTGCCAACATTTCCTATGGGTTAGCTGGTTTCCATGTTCTGTTTTGCAACAGTGCTTTGACTTAAGTGTTACTAAATGTCCACTCCCCCTCCCCCATTTTTCAAATACGACTACGGTCTTGAGTGTCAACAGCTAAATATATTATTTCAGGTATTCGAGTACGTTGGGAACGGTGACCGTAAGTGTTTCTATTGTTTTACAACTTCATACATACATTGACAACTATAGATTCTTAATTCCTGATGACCTCTGTTTTAACAATTGCAGCTCCATTCCTCCATGACTAGTCTATGTAAGCTTAACAAAATATTCTCCCTTCACCCAGAAAATTACTAATGGTACTGACAAATAAAGTGTGGAAATTTTCGTCTCCAGTAGAGAAACTTGTTTTTATTTACTGCCGCGCCAACGGATACCAACGTGACGAAAAAAGGAAAATTATCCTGTCAGAGTAAATCAATGCGGGTCAGTTTGTTCTAAATAAACCCACTAAGTGGCCACGTGTATGTCAGAGTATAGTACACATCCACGTTACAGTTCACGTGATTCATTCTGACCTTTAAATAATAAGAAATATCACACCTGTGACCCCAAGGCACCAACCATGGTTACAGAGTATTGCCAATATTAGCTTTCAGCGCTCTCTTCTATTCCTGTCAATATATTGCCGCTCGCTCACGCAACAAAGCAGATGTCCGCAAAATAACACCGAATATCTAATAAACGTTGATTAAAACTGAGCTTCAGCTTGCGCAATAAGGTCCTAAACACAAAGAAAGCTGTCCCTGTTGGTAATTACTCCTGGATAACAACCGCAATGAACAAAAATAGCACAGGACACGGAAGTTTGTTCTTGTCTGCTGTTAATAATATGTCAGGGGCAATGTTGATCCATTAATCGTTGTATCCTAGTTCAACCATGTGTTTGCAATAACGATAACATGGAAAACTCATTGCAGGATGCGTGGTAGCCGGTTTAATACCGAATCCTACGCTTGAACTCGGCAGCTGAATTCATAGCAATGACATATCTATGGGAAACTAATACTAGCTCGAGTGCTGATCATCAATATTTTAATAGGTATACACAGCTATTACGATTGCAAATAAGATAACCTCTACGGAAAAGGCCATGTTTGCACAATTTTTCCTGATATTGTAGTGGACATCTGCTTAACTCTTACCTTATGATAAAAGTATTACTTCGCGGTTTTTCCGTTCTCATTATTTGACATTCTACAGGGAAGGTAAAGCCATATAAGACCATAAGCACAAGTACCAAGATTCCTTAACAGAATAACCCCCGAAAAATTCTATCAGTGAAGGGCAGTAGAACAATTAGATAGGATGGAGACAGCAAATACCAGACAGGGCAGAAAAAAAATTCTCTACATCCACCGTCTTCTTATAACTGAAGTACTGATGGGGTGAAACTGTGAAATAGGATTGTAGCTCCAAATTCTAGTTGGTGTGCAAAGGAGGCAACTTCTGTCTGCGCTACTGTAAGCTACGGTCACACGCGAAGATAATGGCACGACGGAAAAGTTGATCGGACTCACCGAAAACGAATTCAAAACGAGATACCGCAACCACACTACACCATTTGGACACAGGAACTCAACTGAACTCAGTAAGTACACTTGGATAACAACAACAAGTACGCAATCTACTGGCAAATACTTCCATCTAGTCCCGCTTACTGTAGCGCAAAACGAGGTGCCTCGTCTGCCTCAAGAGAAATTTTTTTATCGTATACCGGCCCGAACTTTTGACGCTAAACAAAAGAAACGAACTCGTCGCATAGTGCCGGTATAGAAAAAATACTTCTATACAATTCATAAAATCTCACGTGCCTCCATTGCAAGTATATAACACCGAAATATTGTTCGCAACAAATCACGAAATTTACGAAAAAGAAGCAACGAAGGAGTTTTGGATTTCGATTTCCATCTGTTGAACTGTATGCATATGTATATGTATATGTATACAGAAATCCGAGTACCCATGAGTACCATCTCATCCTATGGTATACTGAGGAATACAAATGCTTAAGCTATTAATTCTTCGCATTCCATCACATATATAGACCTTTTCAATGTTACGTCACACGGCCTGTTG
Organism: Chironex yamaguchii; assembly: GCA_024741275.1. Taxonomy (NCBI): domain Eukaryota; kingdom Metazoa; phylum Cnidaria; class Cubozoa; order Chirodropida; family Chirodropidae; genus Chironex; species Chironex yamaguchii. Next base: position 11,843 of record JANTCA010075019.1, read on the forward strand.
TCAATGGCAACCAGTCGACGAAGGCGCAAACAGTGAGGTCCATGAATAGAGTTTCCTACGGAGCGAGGTCTTGTTTTCGCATTATTTTAGTGCGTTTCAGGTCTTGTGCGTTGTAGAATATCGTCTAATTACATAAATACGTGGGGGAAGCAAAGAGAAGATATTTAGAGAAACTTGGAAGGTCCCTCCTTCTCTTAAAATTACTGCCTTCTGAAATATAATTGCTACTTCTGGTGGTAAGGCCTTTGTCTGTGCACAACACAAAAAGAAAAACTTAACAGAGTATAATCTTTGATGTAAATTTACTAGCATGCTGCTCTAGGCACCTGATCTTGGCCATAAGGTACTATTTTTCTTGCCTCCAGTCGTGGATCTCCATGGCTGTCCACTTCGGCTTCAAATTCAGTGGTACTGTAGGCTACAGCAGTGAAGAACCTTCCTTGCCAGAAACATCTTATGTGGAAATAGCTGCTTGTAAGCGTTTTCTTGAACAGATTTTTTTCACGGAGTAACTTCATTCAGTCATCTATCTCTTTCAGGTACCCAGTGGCCTTTTTGGTACTCACTCCTGACCCTGCATCCAAAACCATATCAGAAGTCCAAGGTAAAAGGACTTTATACAAAAGCGCCAAGCCTTTCCGATCAATCCATGATTGCTGCCTCAAGCAGCAATACAAATGTTTGGCATTTTCAAAGCACAATAACATAAGAAGTAACAAGAAACTAACCTTCCCTGCACAACAACTAAAGGTTTCAATGCCGCGATCGGCTTTGTTTGACCCTTCAACCTGTTGCTATGCGCCGTTGTTACCAAGAACAGAAAAGGTCTACAGCACTCACTGTCTCTTTCAATATCACTACCAATACCAATACCCCCTACCCATTATAAAAATAAATTCTTTTAGCTGTCAGCTATACTGAGTAGTTTTTTTAGCTTTCGTCCTTTTGCTGTCTTATGTTAAGAGAAAATGGGCACCAAAGACACTCAATAAAGGCAGCCCCTACTACCCACAAACAAACAAAACAAACAATCAATACCAAACAAACTTACTTAATACTGAAAAGTTGTTCAATGGCTCAACATTCGTGGCCTTCGGTCGTTCTTTATAACCAAGGAATTGTCCATCGGACTTCAAAATAAAATATCTGGGTCGCCAGTTTTTTATATATTCACCTACAATTAAAAATGATTATCAGACAAGCTAAGTTAAAAGCATGTAAAAATAAATCAGTCATAACAACTAGCTCTTGCAAAACAGAACAAGAACATCACAAGTACGTATATGAAGAACAAGGGGAAATAAGACTTGTGAGTAGACAAACGGACGTACGCGCAGACACACCGGGTAAATTACAGCCACAGAGAAATGCTAACAGATAGACAGGCGGGCAGACAGGCAGAGATGTAACTTTTGTGGACCAGACGTGAAATGTAAGCAACGTAGCCAAAGGAAAAAGCTTGCGTGTTTTAAAAGTTATAAAAAGCAGATCTCCATTAACCAATGCAGCAAAAATCAAAGCATTAATATTTTCTTGCCACAAAGCAAAAGTAACTGTCAAGCATCACACGATTTTTGGCATGTTATGAATAGATCCCTAATATCTACAAAGATAATTCCATATTTAACCCTATATGGTATAGGCACGTGTACACTAACAAGCAGCTCGTACGCTAACAACTAAGTCGTAGCCTAATAACCAACGCGTATACTAATAAGTACTGCGTACACCGACACGTATACTTATAACTAGCACGAACACTAATGACTAACGCGTATACTAATGGCTAACGCGTATACTAATAACTAACAAGTATACTAATAACTATTGCGTACAATAACAAACAACGCCCATGCTAATAACTAGCACGATTACAAATGACTAACACGTACACTAATAACACTATTTCCATGCAGTCCGTCCCATTTGTTAATGAAGTTAGCGGGGGAAGAAGGTGTCTGCGACTTTTTTTGTGGCTGATCAGTCCGATCTTGGATCTCCAAATGTTGTCACAGCTTGAACAGGGAAACTTAATGAAAACGAGTGCTGCCTGTTTGGAATGTCGCTTTTGTGTCGGGTCTCCACCATTCTGGAAGACCTTAGCTGGGATACCATCTGCACCTGCGCCTTAATGGTAATGGACTTAAGCAGGTGTATGGCTTTTGTCGCTTCCTCCATGGTTGGTGATTTAACAATACAGTACAGTGGATCCATCTTCGTCCAGGAGCTCGAAAAAAACCCTGTTTGTAAGGCTATTAGACTACCTTCAGAGCTTTAAAGAAATTTTGGGAGTCATGGTTGCCAGCCAACTGTTGGACTTCTGCAGCCTTATTTTTCCACCACTGATCTTTCATGACCTTCAGATGTTGTTGTAGCTTAGCCGTGGTTTTACAGTAAGAAACCTTTTTAGTAGCTGAGCTGGGGTCTTGCAATAATAATACACTAATAACTAATGCGTACACAAATAACTAATGGGTGCACTTTTAGCTGACGCGTATCCTCATAACTGACGCGTATATTAATAACTAACGCGTACACTAATAACTAACGCGTACGTTAATAACTAACGCGTTTACTTATAACTAACGCGTATACTAATAACTAATGCGTGCACTAATAACTAACGCGTACTTTAATAACTAATGCGTCTAGACAATAATACAACCACACTCCCGGTCACATGCAACCACAACGGCCATGGATTCTCGTGGCGTCCGTGAAAGCGCTCTTGGTGTGTCACGGATAGTGAATGAATCAATCAAGTTCATAAGTGCAATTTGATGGCACTATTCAAATAACAAAAGCATCAACCTATAAACCCTTGATCATAAAGGAGTCACGAACATGCCAATATGCGTTGCCCAAGGTAACTAAGACTGTGACAAGACGCAGCTGACATTTTTCAGCTAAGCAGACCAGCAATGTTAAGCAAACAGCACTTTCACACTGGAGAATGTTACTATGATCAGGTAATTTAAGAGACGTTTGATACCCTTGCAAATATAATATGCCGCACTATTATGATTCTGCACTAAATTATAAAGCATTGCAGTATAAACAGGGATTCTCAATAACACAAACACAGTTTGAAATAAAGTGTTTAATTCTAGATATATATACACGATATGATATAAAACATATAATATTGTGGAGTACTCAATATAAATCTGGCAAAATCGTGGTTGGTCACTTAAGCAACATTTAATATACTGTTGACAAGGTATGATACTAATGGATATGGTACATATCCGTGGAAAATGACATAAGGTAACATAACATAACATA
>JANTCA010075030.1:0-15123 GCA_024741275.1 Chironex yamaguchii
TAAATAGGTTGCCATATACATATACTTTCCTTTCTGACGTTTCATACTCTGAGGAGTGTCAGACGAAAAAAGTTTTTGAGTATGATTTTAGCGCAATGTCGCAAATTTTCAAGGCGATATATCATTTAGAAAAAAACAACACAAGCCAACAATCGCTATAAATAAAAGTCAATAATGACTCTGCTTTCATACTAATTTACTTAATTGAAATGTCATTTCTTTTTCGTGCCATACTTTTAACAATTTATCAAGCGGCAGGATAGTGTCTGTTAGGTCTTTCTCACAAGCCAGTAGAATGAGATCATTTAATCGTTTATCTTTTATCCTGGATCGCACTGAATTTTTAACAATATTAAGTTTGGTAAAGGTTCGCTCGTCTTTAGCCACAGACACAGGTGCAGTTAGAAGAAGGCTGTAGCATTGGTAAACCGTTGGGAAAAGTCGTCTGTTTTGCAAAAGAAAATTTGGCAGCCCCTTTGACGGACGTTGGCTGTATCTGTTGCTGTTCAATCATTGACCTTAAAGAATCTAGCTCACATAATATGACAGCTGCTTCAATATGAAAGCCTGGCAGGAAAAGTTTGCAAAGATCGTGGACTGTTTTTGGGCTTATAATTTAGCGTGGTGGCTGCAACGCCATTGCCAATGGCCCAATTGTTCGTAAGCATGCCTTGATATTTTCATCATACTCTGTTATCAGAGACTCGAGAACAACACACATTTCTGCTGTGTAGAAGAAATTTAATGTTAATTCCGCTGATGTTTCTGGACTGTTGTCAATCTTTCTTGGCTGCAACATGCGTCCATGTTTTCTACTAAAGTTGAATCGTCAAACATTTTTTTCCTCGTGATTAATTTCATGAACATCAATGCAAAAGGAAAGTCAAATGACTGACACTTTTTCTTTATGCCTTTACACTTTACTTTTACTTTCATTTCTCTGCTGTCATCACTGACAACTTTGTCAATTTGCTTTGGAAGAAACTCGTTCGACACTGGGCTCAAGCAACATTTGTTATCGATAACAAGACAAACTATCGATATAATGCTAAGCTAAATTTAACTTAATCCCTTACATTCCTTTAAAGATATTATACTTATTTCAAGTTTTGACACTGCCAATATTTTCCAGATAATTATGGCTACTTACAATGCAAAGCTTTTGAATTCACTAAGAATGACACCAATCTGTCTAATAATATGTCGACGAGCACTTTCGAAAATACCGTAATTGCAAGGGTAACCGTGATCTCAGAACGTACGTCTACTTGTATTTTACTTATCATACTCAAAAACACTACAAGTAGGAATCACAAAACCAATGAGTTGAGAAGGCCAACAGGTATAGACTTCAAAGGACTTCAAATTTTGAGAGATAGAACATTGGTCTCAGCAGGCGCCGTTCCCTTCACGATATCTCATTTTTCTTACTAACAGTGTACTTGGCTGCGCAACTTCTGTTTGCCAAGAAAATGTAGTCCAGCTTAACTTGTCGGAGGATTGTTATTCTTTACAACTAGAGGGAAAATTAAGCTGACATGATCTTTAAACTAAGGCTGTCGCAATGAAAGATTTCTACTTATTCCAATTTGCTTACTTAAAGACTGCAGTTACTTTTTCATACAAACTTTCTATATCATAAATAACACCTAGAAATAAATATCTATAAAGTTAATAGTTTAATATAGAAGAATAAAATGAAGTATCTCTGCAGGCAGAAAGAGTTCGTTTTTTCACTTGGACTCTTCCATTGTTTTGATTCTTCATTTTCTCTTTCTTTGTTTCCTTTCTTGTTTATGATTGTCTAGTTTTCATACATGTTTCGTGTAAATAGGTTGCCATATACATATACTTTCCTTTCTGATGATTTATTTTCTGAAGAGTGTCAGACGAAAGGTGCTTTTTCGGTATGTTTTAGCGCAATGTCAAGGCGATAAAATGAAATCTATGCTGAATCATTATAGAAAGCCAGACAATCGACGCAAAAGTCACAATTGTTGTTCAATAGGGGTTGACATGTCAGCCTATCCGAATATACTTTTTGACTGGTCATTTGAATCCAATAACTGCACTATTGTGTCTATTTGCTTCGCACGAAATGATTAATCATAACAAAAACGTAGTTAACAAGCTGATGAGGAGAGGCTTGGCAATTTTCCAATGACTTTTAAGTTTTCATAATGTTAGGGATAGAAAAACCGATATCCACATGAGCACAATTTGTTTAACAAGAGATTAAAAAGAACGTATAAAAGAAGTTGATTTATTATTTCTGGCTACATTAGTTTCCATGGTAAGAGATATGTTCTATGAATCAGACTAATATCTTAAAGGCCAAGTCTGCATCTCCTGTGCAACATGTCATTTTGCAAATGGGGTTTTTGGATTGAGCACTATTAAATTGGACAGATGAGAGAATATTTGACAATATAGGCTTTACGTTTAACTACCTTTAAAAAGACAGCTTTTCTTAATGACAAGTTTGTTCTATCTAAATTTAAAGTGGTCCAAAATTGGTATAGATGTTTCCTTAATTTCAAGGAGCATTGTTCATGTCAAGTATTCAAAAGTGACATCGTTTAGGAAATTTGTCAATAACAGCTTTATCAATAATGTTCTCTCTTTTACATTTATTAAGATTGTCATTTAAAGGTTACTGAAAGCAGTTAGAAAACACCACCAAATGTAACAGAGTTTTCCAAAAATATTATAAAAGAGCCTTTGAAGGTTCATTTGAGATTTTTGCAAACAATTCAATGATATGTTCTACATTTAGGGGCAGCTAGCTGTTTTTGATGGTCATTCAAGCAGGGATATAAATCGTCCTTGGATCTTTGTAACTAATTCCAATACAATTAAAAGAGTCATTTCCAGAATAGACAAGTGAATTGATTGCAATGATTATTGACTAATCTATTGAATAATTCCTGAAGTAATGACCCATAAATTTAATATAGAGAAACCATCATGATGATGATGATGATAATGATGATAATCAGGTATTTGACACGTCCATAATAACATAAATGCAATAAACGTTATAAAAAGACCTTAAGTTAGTTGTTCATGATGATAAATTCAGAACGTTTAATCGATAATTACTGCAATCAATGCTGTTTTCCTTTCTGGAAATGACTCTTTTAATCATAAAGTTAAATTATAAAGTTCACTTTAAAGCTGCACTCCCATATAAACTTTCTTGGATCATGCTTGACCTTATGTGCGTTTTGATCATCCTCAGTGCTGAAAACGACCAAATTTGTGGATGGGATGTCCAAAGCAGTGGAATGCACCTTACTTAGCGTTGAGTAAGCGTTTATGAAGTTAAAATATAGGTGATAGATGATAGCAAGTGCATCAATGAAGGAAAGTGGCTTCTTTTCTGTTTCTCATCCAATGTTTCAATTGTAACTGTCACCTTTTTATCAAAAAATATGACCCTCGCTGCTCTGACTTGTGCACAGTCCCTATATTTGATATTTTGAGCTTGGGCATAGGCATCACCACTAGTATTATCATCATCATTGTCGTGATCATCATCATTATCATCCATATCTATGTCATCTTCATCCTGGAAGGCTAGACTAAACTTTTTGAATGTCTTGAGAAAGTTAAATAGGTTCTCTGTAACAGTTCATCTTGTATATCTAGCTAAAACATTCAAGGGCCCTCTTAAGATCAAGTCTTGTACTATTGCTGGAGGTGAAGAAAGCTACACTAGACAAAGAATTAAAAAGACCCTAGAAAGGATTGGCTCTTCTTAAAACGCTCCCTGATTCCACTGGACACTTTATCCACTGCATCATGGAATGCCTCATGCTTCCAGTGATCAGACGCTGTCAACAGAATCGTTTCAGAAGTATTTTCCTGCTGTGAAATGCACGCCTTAACCCCTTAACCATAACAGTTTTGTTATGAATGACTATCTCAGACATAAATGCAAACGTGTGTGGATTATGCTGATTAGAATTGTATTCTTTCAACTCATGATCGGCTGCTTATTCGTAATGAAACGCCCTTGTAAGTCATGACAATGGCACCCTCGGAAACCTTAACCTTGTACATTGTGCTAGATGATAGTAGGATAGTATAGCGCAACAAAATTATTCTGGCTTTGGCACCCCTTCTAAACTTTGGTGACACTTCAAATATCTGCTTGGGGCCATGGCCCCCTGCCCGCCAGCCAGGTCGCCACTGGCAGTTATTCGATGTTCGATGGACAGGCCTAGTTCAGACCAATGTATTACGATCTGTAGCAAAAAACATAGATAATATATCATATGAATATAAAGTAACTTTTACTCTCCGGGTTTGCTGGGTTTAAATGTTACACCTGAACAACACTGTCACTTATCATGTTAGGTTATATCTCTCGTCTGTTTAATTGGTTAGGCAACATTTTCTCAAGGTTAATTATTCATTATTTCGTCTGATAATATTACGTTTGGTTTACACAACATTGAATGTCGGCGACGTTTTTGTTTCGGTCATTGAAGTGTTGCTTAGAGATAAAAACCCGATCTAATAGCAGTGAAGTGTGTAGATATTTACTATAGTCAAAGTACGAGTCAATGCACACTAATACATAAGCAGGTTCATTGAAGGTAATTCATATAAGATATGTTTAGAATACTGTATTGAATGCCTATTTTAAAAGCATTTAAGCCCTATATATCTTTCTATACAGCTGGGTTAATAAGACGCCATGAGACAGCAAGCCTGTTGAAACAAAAAACCCATTCCTCATTTTGAGAGATATTGCTTCCGAAGTACAGCAGAATTTGTGCTTCCCTATTTTTTGCTAACATCCATCGTTAGTTTCAACTGTTTCTCTTTTCACTTGGGTCAGTAGATGTGCATTGTACATGATCACGGCAATTTCCGTGTTTAAAGATTAGGGCTTGCTTGCTGTCCGATGATATGAGTGGTAAAAAACGAAATCATTGTTCGCAACTTCAAAACAGAATGAAATAATGAATTTCGCAACCTTGAATTCAAAGATCTTTGGCCTGAGGATTATTATCTAACGTCACCATTAAAACTTCGCTTATATTCTTTCAATAAAACTAGTTATTCCACGTCGATCTGCAAATTGGTATCAACGACTTTTAGTGGACACATTGCGGATCTGAAAGGATGCCTTGGTAAACGCTAACGTCTCTGCGTAAAAAAAAATAATGAAAAGAGCCGATCATCCGAGTCGAGAGATTGAGAACCTTTCAAACAATTCCGTTGATCCGGTTGACCTAAAACTGCAGGACTTTGGGTTAACAGGCGTCACATCCTGGTTCAAGGGCTATGTTGCCACAACGGAGTCCTATGTGTTAGTCTCAGCTTAAAAATAATGTACTATGAGACACTACTGGCTAAATGATACTTGTCTTGGGTGTTCTGCTTGTCAAATTCTCAAAGTTGTCCAATGTGGTAGTCCTTTTCTGTGTAACATACGTCATGATGCCTCAAAACATAATTCAGATAATAACGAATTATTACAGAGAAAACAAATTCTTTCAAACAGTGTTCTTTATTAGCATGGCAATAGATAAACTGAATATTACGTAACAGGAAAGAGCAACTATCTAAACAGAGAAATGATGGACATACATTTTGCTTGCATTAAGAAGTCCTCGTCCCCATTAATGTTTATATAATTTTACTTACATTTGACTACTTAAACAATTCCGCAGCAAATTTCCTACCTAAAGAAAATGGAAACTCGTAAAAAATTATAAGTACACTAATATTCTCATATTGCTCTCGAGAGTAACATTGAAATGAGTAACATTGAAATTGGTAAAGATAGTAATGTTTATTGCACGGTTCATGATAATTTGCCCAGAGATCCATACACGTTAGATATCATCATTATCGTTACCATGCTAATGCTAGCTGATAGCCTCCACATCTGTTTCCACATAGTGCTGTTCTGCGCCGTTCTCATTCACGTGCTGCCTTGATGTCATCTCTCCAACTCTTTCTTGGTTTCCCTCTTGCTCATTATTCTCCTGTTGTTGTCTACTCTGTTGCTTTTTTCGTCCATTTGTTGTTGTTCATTCTGGCAACATGTCCAGTCCATTGTCCTCTCATTCCCTTGACTTTTTCTATTATGTCATTTATTTCTGTCTATGATCTTATCACTTCATTCCTGATCTTATCTCGTCTTGTAACTCCTTACATTGCTCTTTCCATGCTTTTCTGCGCTATTGGCAGCTTTCTTGCCTTTTCGTTGGATATATAGGTCTATACTTCTCCATTTGTTGTACTCTAAGTGGTCTCTGAATGAACGAAAAGGGAAAAAGTGGTGTTATGTGTAGCATAGTTTCGCTTGCAAAATGTTAACTTATTATGTAAGAAAAATAAAAACACTGTTCCCAGTCCTTAAGAATCGTATAAATTTTGTCAAAAACCGCATATCTACTTCATTGCACATTTCGGTCGTTTACGTCAACTCTTTCATTGTGCAGTCCTGTTTGTTTGCATACACAAATTTCTGTATGTATTAAAAGGGAGTAGGAAATGAAAACATTATTTTTAAGAATTGAAAATAACAGCGTAAACATGTCATTTTCCCTATGTTGATCAATAACAAGGCATCCCTGAAACGAAGCTGTTGTTAAGTGCAGTCTGCCATGTTGAAAAAGATACCAAATGCTTATATACAATAGCTAATTAGATACATGTACGGTTGAGTTCCTGGTAAAGTTAATTTCTAGAGTGCAGTGGCGTACATTAGGCGACACACCTACATATGCTACAAATAAAGGCAGGAGACCGTCATGGCGAAGGCGAATATGTACTTGAGGAATTAATGAATTAATACAGCCACTGTAATTGTTTGATTTATTCTAAAGGAAAGAAAATGAAAGTAGAAATTTAACTAGACTCCATATTATCTCTAGGAAGAAGCATGCCGACAGGTCACTAAAATCTTAACAATTAATTTCATTTTCATTCCTAGTCTCCTATCCATTTTTCCTACAATATTAAGAACATGTTTTATAAGTAGAATAGCCGACTGACCACATAAACAGTGGATCAAGTTTTTAGATCCATCAGCTGCAATTTGGACTATTTCAAGTGCCCAAAATCACAACACATTTTTTGCTTAGGAACTGAAGCATAATCTGTGGGATATGGTTAAGCATATTTAAGGATTGTCTTTATCAAACAAGCTACTGAAGCATTAAGCATGTCTGTCAAGTTGACCACAGTCGGTACTGAAATATGTGAGCTCAAGTGATCAATGAAATATTTTGAGCAGTCTTTCAAGCAAAATCATTTACCCACGCCTCACAGTTTCTTCTATTCCTCGTCTTGTGATGTCATTTGCTCTATACAAAACCTGTTCAAGAACATTTTTTGTATCAAGATACTTTTCAGAGGTTTTTTAACTTTTAATTTCAAGTTTATACAAGCCTGAGCAGAGTCAAGTTCAAGTATTAGTTATTAGTAGATGTTTTGTTATAATTCAGGTCTATGTTTGTACAGTTGAGCTAAATAGTTAAGCGGGAACTATTGCTTTTCTACGGTAATAAAATACAAACTCCCTTGAAAACAATTCTTTTGGTAAAAGCATCCTATTCACAACAATACACTAACAGAAAGGCACGTCAGCTTTCGCAGCGAAAGAAAATGTTCTTGCCAAACATAAACTTATCTTTTTCTCCGAAGCCAATGAAATTACTTAAAAATTAAAACATGATATTTTCGTTGCCTGAATGCACAGTTATGCGTTTGAAAGGTGACATTTTGTCGAAATCCAAGAAGCTTTTTTCATCGCGGAATGTGTCATGTAACTTCCTTATGAGTGCTTGTATTGAACGATGTAGTTTCAAGTGTTTGTGAATTAATCTAAGAGGTAAGAAAAGCAGACTTACATCCTTACTCAGTTGTCTCTTTACATTTAGCTAAATGAACAAACAACGTGAAAAGTGGCCTTTCGATTATCCTTTACTTAAGAGTACCTTGAATAATGTTTTTTGCATTTAAAATGTACATCATTGAATCCATCTTAGGAAGTCACATGTTAATTACCTTAATTAAGTTTAAGAGAACTAGCTAGGCATGCCATTTGTTAAAAGCTGAGTGCAAGCATACGATGTTGTTTCATAGCTGAACCATGTATTCTTTATTTATAATGAATGCCTATAAAATAAAGATGACTTAAAATCTCATTGCAACCTGCCTCTTTCTGTGTGTCTCTGCTTCTGAATTCAGTCAATTTTAGGCCCTAAACCTGCAACAAATCTTCCAATTCTTTAAACATTACTGCATCAACTTCATCAACTGAATTGCAAAGATGTAGATATATTTGCCTGTATCATATATCAGAGCTGACAACTTTGTTATTGATGTCTGATGAACTATAGAGAGGAATTAATTTAGTACAATTTTAAAGCTATTTGCTAATTCAGTGCAATGGAAATGACCACATTTATTTCTGAATAGTACTTATTCTGAAAAGAAGATGATTAATTATATAGCTATATATCTGTTATGTACGTCTAAAACCTTATAGAAAATGTTATGTACGGCTGGAACCTTCTAGAACATGTTATGTATGTCTAGAACCTTCTGGAAACCTTTCCTGTGCTTCAGAATCAATGCTGATGCAATATTTAGATCAAGCTTCTACAAAGTTCCATATACTTCCATTTCTATTCTAAATGTGTCTAGAATGTTCTATTGTGTTCTACAGCATTCTATACCATTCTGGAAAGTTCTGCTGGCTTCTAGATGGACTTCTCAAGTCTATATAAGCAATTGCTTTCCAGGAATTTCATTACTTTATAATTAAGATGAACGTGATTAAGCTTTGATGGATTATAGGCTCAGAGAAGTCTCAAACTGTAAATGGATTTATTATAAGAGGATAAACTACTAGAATTGGCATATCACAGCTTAGTTGTATAGTATGTTGAAGTTCTCCATCTAGCTTACATGTAGCATTTTGTGGACTAAAGAGTTAAAGAAACAACAATATCACATGTCATAAATATTACAGTATTAAATTTACTGTGGTAAAAAGGAATTAAAAATGGCAGTCATTTTAAATATTGCTAACTTAGCTAATTTTACTGTATAGCATCGCTAATTACCCCACAAATTCTTCAAAATAAGAAGGACTGTCTCTGAAATAGGCCGTATAATCGATGGTTTAGAATTTGGTATCTACTGTTTTTAAAGCATCAACCTATTCAAACAGATCCTTAAAAAGATAAGAAATAATATTGGTGGCTGTTGCCGGGAAATCAAAGAAACGTTATTTAAATCAGACCAACAACTTAAACAAACATCCTCCAATGCTCGTAATGTTAAATCATTTTAAATAACTAGCAGATTTGACTATGAAAAATTAATAGCACAACCTTAGGCTGCCTATTTTCCTTTCTTTCGAAGAATTGTCCTTTGTATCAAGTTTTAAACGCTGTACAAATACCATTGTACGCTACTATTTCGAGAAGATTAGAGGAATGTGAGAAAAGAATACATCAGGAAGACTTCGAGATTATGGAAAAGAAAGAAGATGAGAACATTGACCTTGACCAAAATTTTATTGTTAGGTATGGAAAAGACTATTAAAGCAAGATGCTTTGTCAGTTTTTTGTCATTAAAGGAGTCCTCAGGACTCTTTCATTTTCAGGATGAGAGATCTGTATTGTCTATTTCAATATAGATGTGTACAATGCTGGACAAAGACGTCTTATCAGTGAACGTAAAATATTTTTAGATGATGGATAACATTGTGGTATGAGAGTAGGGAAATTACACTGTTCTCATTTCACGGAGGAGGTTGCAGTTCCTTATTCGACATTCGTTGCTTGTGAGAGATGCAAGTTGAAACGCTAAAAATCAGTCATCCCAACAGAAATTTATTCAAGTGGTAGTTCACTGGTGAAATCCTCCACGGAAATTCAACAAAGTACCTGAAAACGATAGCAATGTTACGGATATCAGGAAATTCCAAAAGCCCCTAGAAAATAACAAAAAATGTCAGGAAATCAGGAAATTGCCAAAAAAGCCTATTGCTCCTGACTCTTTGACTTAACTGGCATCAGTTGTAAAAAATCCAAGCACATGGACGTAATCATTGTAGTAATTTTAGGGTTACTGAAATCCAGGGAATCTCTCTCAGGATACTCCAATTGCCGTGGTTTTAAATTATCGGGTTAGCTCCACAGACTAGACAAAGGGAAGTTCTTAACGTTTTGCCTCAACTTTGCCTTTATTGCCTCACTGCTAGCTGGAAAGCTCTTTTCCCTCAAGAGCAAATATCCAATTTCGTCGTTTCGGCCTTGCAAAAGAAACTTCCGCTAGGGTACAATTCTGTCAAATTCCGTATGTAAGAATTTATAGTATTGCAATAGATGAAGTTTTTAATATGTTTTTCAGCAAGTGATCATAAGTCGACTCAATCGACGATTCGCCCATATAGGTACTGATTTCTTAAGTATATGAGGTGCTAAGTGTATAAAAAGACACCTCATGTGGCTGTTCTGATGGGAATCAAGGCTATGTGTAATCTCCTACTCCCTTGAACAAGGGAGATTTTTTGTATGATTTCATAAGTAAACTAAGGAAAATAGGCGTCAGGTTAGCGGTCGTTATACCCGGATCCAATGCCCCCGTGGACACAATCATAACTTTTAAGATAATTTGCATGATGATGTGATGTAGATTCTTTTTATTCGAATATCACATCATCTACGTTTCCTAACAGCTTTTTTGTGGTGTTAAACAAACCTCTACTTATTTTATTCTACAGCTGTTGAAAAGACCTTCTCCAAACAAAATTGGAAACAGTGATTTATGAAACCCTTCCAAAACATTTAAATGTTGTACAAACCTGCCAAAGGGTACCTTCACACTTGTTTTGATATGACAGTGGTGAGGAATGTTTTACGTAATATCAGTTCAAGTCACAAGTATTTTGTTCTAGATCGAGTTCCAAATAAAGGCGTGTATCTGTAATCCCAGCTGTTTGAAGCCAGTTCCTAATTTTCCCTGGCCACACCTCTTGAATCTAGAACCATGAGCATTGATCGTAGTCAATCTCTTCTAAAATCAATTTGTTGTATATTTTCATAGAAGAACAAACAATTATATTCTAATTTATAATGGAGTGAAAGAAACTTAATTCTTTATTTTATAGACTATGAAAATGGACAAAGTTGACCTACTATCATGCTGAGCGAAAACACCAAGTCTTCAGTGATCTCGAGGAGACCTTATTCTTAACGAGTAGCAGATTAATCACTCCCTCGGTCGGTTAAGTTTCGCATTCAATTCTCTCATGAAAAAACAGTGCTGTGAAAGACCTAAGCACTCAAAGTGATGAAGATAAACAGACAAATGACCAACAGAGGTAAATACCAAAACAATTTTAGACATTCTCCGCCCATTGAACTATGTTCAACAGACTGTCAAAACCATCTATTTGCTCGTGAAAGTCAAAGTGAGCTTCGCTTAGTTAGTGCACTATGCAATGCAGCACATTACAATGATTTCATGTGGTGCTTAATATTGCATATTCTTACCAAACGTCAGCTACAAAAGTCTCGATATGCTCTTAGCCATACTGCTACCCAGTGATTTTTAGAAAAAGGTTCAATTCTTAATAAATTACGGTCTTTTCCTAACGTATCAATTCTAAAATCTGTAAACTTGATCATGCTACACTCGTTCGAGTCATTCATGTATACAAGCACCGTCAATAAAGTACTAACGGGAATTGAACCGAGGACAATAGCTTCCATGTACCAAATTCACACTGGTATGCCAGCCATGCGTTGACCAGGGACGAAAATGGATATGTAGGACGAAAGGCCACGCAAATTGATACAAATTGTATATTATTAGTATGTGCAAAACGTCTGTTTCCCAATTTGGCTGACCTGTTGATTAGAACGGCCTAATAATATTTTAATGTGTTATAAATTAAACTTCAAAAGTTGATTTTTTCAGTTACTCTTCTAGGTGGAGTCATGGCTGCTTTGAAACAGGTTTGTAACCGGATAAAACTAGTTGCTCATAACAATAGGACTCATTTCATTGGACGTTTAATTTGTCGGGTAGTATGCATTAACCAAATTTGGTTAGTAGCTAGTGGCAACAAAATGTACCGGTCAATTCTGTTTTATTTGAAAGGTCGTGATCAAGGCATTTGGTTGTTGTGTCTCTTGAGGACAGTCGTTTAACTAAAGGTGAAGGAGATCACGACTTACATTGTTAAGTATTCTTTCAGTAGAGGGCGTTCATCATGCGTGAGATAGTACATTTGCAAGCAGGCCAGTGTGGCAATCAAATTGGAGCCAAGGTAAATGCTAAGGATCTTTTATCGATTGTTATTTTGAGCGTGATCGTGTTCAGCCGTTTAATATTTTGGCGCCAACTTTCGTTCGTACTCTCAGCCCTGCACGTGTCTCTTTTCCTTACTGCACTAGTTTTGGGAAGTCATTTCTGATGAGCATGGAATTGATCCAACTGGCACTTATCACGGTGATTCAGACTTACAACTTGAAAGAATCAATGTCTATTATAACGAAGCAACAGGTAATGCATGTTGTGTAAAGAATTTCGTTTTGTTATGTGGTGAAGCCTTACACTCTTGAACTGTGGTATTCTCGGCAGCGGAAATTGCCAGTTTTCTCTTTACTTTATTGTGAATTGTTTGAAAGGGTTAAACCCCTGGCTAATTCAAAGATTGATTAAATAATCACAGTATGAAACCAGTCTAGTCAAGCGCCTGACTGCTCAACGTCAATAGTTCTTCTGATTGTCCCTATCGCGTTCTTTGACGCATGCCGTTTTATGGAATGCAAGGTATTTTGCATCTTGAATATGTTTTCTTTTCTTACGATTTTATTTGTATGTTCTGGCCAAGGGACATTTAGCGATCGCCTTTAGTGCTTCCCTCATCAACTGAAGTTAATCATTTACCCGGTTTTACTAGTAACTTTTGGCCTCAAAAGCTAGTGCTTGCATTGATGTTGTCAGAGTTAGTTCACTTGAATGTCGCCAACAGACAGTGATCAGTGGTTAAAGTTATGAATGTGCTCTCTTCAATTTCTAGGTGGCAAGTATGTTCCTAGAGCAGTTCTTGTGGATTTGGAACCTGGCACCATGGATTCTGTACGGTCTGGGCCATTTGGACAGATATTTCGTCCCGATAACTTTGTTTTCGGTAAGATAGATCAAAATTTATGCCCCTTGTATTTAATCATTATTCCCCGTGCCAGGTGTAATTCGGTTGAGCTGTCCTATTGTAGGATGCACGTAAATTGGTGTCAGATTATTCCTGATTACGAAATCACGGTTAATCGCTTTTCCTTCTTGCCATAAGCCTTACATCCGTACAGGTCAATAGCCTATTTCAGTGCAATCTTTTCTGGTTAATTTAATATCATTTTAATCAGACAGATGAAAACTGGTGCGATATTCAATAAACAAAAACCGCGATGGCTCTTTTCCACTATTTATAGGGCATCGAGATGAGAATGCTTTGTCTCCAGATGTTGAATATCGTATTTGTTTGACATCCGGCTTAATTGTGTCAGCTGCACGCCTCGAAATCTGCAAATTATATCTCCACGAGATAACCTTCCTTGTTCCCCGACATTTGGCGTCCACTTAGTGTAAGTGTCAAAAATAGCCCATTTAATGGAAAAATGACAAGCAACTCGTATCCTAAGTACCAAGTATTATTTTTAACTTGCCCTTGTTTATGCCACACGACATTTGGTAGTACGTTTTATGGCTACTTTATGGCTAGGGGTACGTACTAGTACTTGGAAGTAATTTCGAGAGTAGGCTCTCGTGTCTTTGAAGAATGATCTTCTTGTTTGTGTTAATGGGAGTTTAGAGTCGCATTATCTGCCAACAACTTGGCCTTTAGTCACTTGTTGAAGTATAGTAACATAAATCTCATATATTGTGTTGTAAATGGCTATTCTCTTCCAGGACAAAGTGGAGCTGGAAACAATTGGGCAAAAGGGCATTACACCGAAGGAGCCGAGTTGGTGGACTCCGTTCTCGACGTTGTGAGAAAAGAAGCAGAGAGCTGCGATTGTCTGCAAGGATTTCAGTTAACACACTCTTTAGGAGGGGGGACTGGTTCTGGCATGGGGACACTGTTGATTTCTAAAATTCGCGAAGAATACCCCGATAGGATCATGAACACCTTTAGCGTAGTGCCATCACCAAAAGTGTCAGATACTGTAGTCGAGCCTTACAATGCAACGCTTTCAGTTCATCAATTAGTGGAAAATACAGATGAAACATTTTGCATAGACAATGAAGCATTATATGATATCTGCTTCAGGACATTAAAATTGACCACGCCCACTTACGGTGACCTGAACCATTTAGTTTCGGCAACAATGAGCGGTGTCACAACATGTCTTCGGTTCCCTGGGCAGGTAAGTCCCATGGTCATGTTTGTTTGTTTTTTACTTTCGGTACACGGGAAGATTTGTGGCAATTGTATTGCCCTGTACATTACAAAAGTCTAAAAAACCTTCTCGGGGGAGTTGTAACACTTAAAGGGGAATAATATGGTATTTTGTTGAATTGGTACAAATTGTAAACATGTCGCGTTTGAAGACAGGGACCGGAACCGTCCAGTCACTATAATTTGTGCTGCAAGGATTTGGTACTGCAATAGAACTCTGGTGTGGTTCTATTCAATTTTATATTTTTGGTAACAGTAATTCAGCATCCAAACCGCATTTTTTACCATTAAATCTAAGCCATTTATTACAAGGGCCGCAATGTTTTATGGCCAAAGGTCGTAGGCCCTTTATTAACAGTGTGGAGGTCCCCCCATTCCTAATGAAGGTTGAAAAAGCCGATGAACTTAGACTTTGGCTGGCTTTTGTACCTGAATGTAGGGGCATATACCTCATACGACTACACGTTCATCGAAGAATCCCCTAGGGGTTGGCCAATGCGTGGAGCCCCCCGGTAAGTCAGGCCACATTTACAAGGGCTGCTGTGTTTATTCATGGAGAGTAACGAAATTAAGTCCACAACAACATAAAAATTGCAAATTGGCGCCTAACGAAACGGATAGTCCTTAAATAAGCATAGTATGAATGAAAGGGGAGTCGAATGATATATTAAGAT
>JANTCA010075041.1:0-15122 GCA_024741275.1 Chironex yamaguchii
ACCTCTTGAATGTTCAAGTCCTCTTCCACAGCGCTAGTATCTTCCTGGAACATTTGATCCAACAGTTCTTCATCCAACATTTCAACGAAAATTTCCGGAGTTTCTTCCCTGACATATGCATCTGCCATTGTGAGGCAGCATAACATTTCATCTTGTCCCCTTACTTAGATCACGTGATAAAAATAAATTTGATTTCAAGTTCGCTGGGAGAACAAAAGAACAGAACAATAGGCTTCCAGACCAGAGTTTTTTCTATTGACTATGGTCCCAAGAACCCTGCACATAGCCATGCAGAATACAACAAAGGGCGGCCACCAAGGTCAGCAAATTTGAAGTTCAAAATAAAAAGACGTTACAGATGTGGAAACTCACAGAATCAAGTAGCAGGATGTCCCGCCGAGTTCAGCTGGTGTGGCTATTGCAAGAAGGTTGGGCACTACGATCGAGTCTGCCTACAGAAACACACCAACATGAAATCATAAAGACTCCCTCCTATGATGGTCAGGACATCCACCTGAGCATGGCAACTCGGATGAAGAGCTCTACCACACTGAAGCTACTTTAAGCTGCAACAGTGACTGTGCTCCCATAACCATTGTGCTTGATTCCCTCACTTCTCTACCCTACATCGTGGGCAGCAAACAGAATACAGATGCTCAGAGGATCTATGCAGGCATCAAGATTACTGGAACACATAAGCTGAAGATGAAGGTCGACACTGGTGCAGACACATGTACATACTCATTGGATATGGGGGGCAACATCAAGTGTTATGGAAGAGTTAACCTTCAGCTCATTTTTAGAGGAAACTCAACAAAGGCTTCATTCAAGATAGTGGATGCACCAGGCAGCCCGTCTCTACTACAATGCAAACAGTCAAAGGAACTCGGTATAATCCAAGTCCACAGTGACATACATACGGTTGACCGTGATGAAAATAGCAGTGCTACCCAGGACAAAGACAGAAGTCCTCTCACAGTATAAGGACTATTTTGACAAATTGGGAAGGTTCCCGGGTGAGAAATACCACATTCAGCTGACTGACAATGCATCTCCAGTGGTACACCCTGCCAGGTCTGTCCCTGTCCACATCCTGCCATTGTACAAGGCTCAGATCCAGAATTCTATTGTCTGCAATGTCAAGGAAGATGGAAGCCAAAAAGTCAGATTGTGCCTTGACCCCAAAGATCTGAACAAAAACATCAAGTGAGAACATTATTACACCAAGACCATAGAAGAGATACTGCCTCATCTCCATGGGAAGCAGTTTTCCCCTGTCATTGACACCAAGCAGGGATACTGGTGCATAGAGCTTGACCATGAATCACGCATGCTCTGCACATTCAATACTCCCTTCGGGGGATTCTGCTTCAAGCATCTGCCTTTTGGAGTCATACTTTCACAGGAAGATTGGATGATGTCTACAGAGACATTCCAAACGTGACAGGAATCACAGATGACATTATAATATGCGGATCTACAGAACAGGAACACGACACAGCATTCCGCTGCATGCTAGAAGCAACCTGCAAGAACAATGTAACTTTGAACTCCAGTAAACTCCAGTTCAAGCAAAGTCAAGTGGATTTCTTCGGGCATACCTTGACAAGAGAAGGTATCAGGCCAAAGGATGACAAGCTAGCAGAACTGAAGAAGATCAAACCACCAGCTAATGTGCAGAAACTAGACTATACTGGGAATGGTCACCTACCTCAGTCGCTATTCTTGCTGCCTAGCCCAGCTTACATCTCCACTGAGGCCACGCCTGAAGAAGAATGCCACATTTACCTGGCAACGACATTACCAGGAGGCACTGGACAAGGTAAAACATGAACTTATAAACTGCAACATCATATTGTACTATGATCCTGACCCTCGCACACCGACCATACTTCAGTGCGATGCCAGCATACAGGTACTGGGGGTTTGGATCTGCCAGACCCGTCCAGACAGAGAAGACCACACCGTAACCATGTCCTCATGGTCCCTGACTCCTGCCGAGTCCAAATACTCTACTATAGATTGTGAATGCCTTGAGGTCACATACGGCCTGAAACGCTTCAAGTATTGCTAGATGGGGAGACATTGCAGAAACCCCAGTTAGACTACAGTGTATGATCTTGAGATGCCTGAAGTATGACATCAATGTCACCTACAAGCAAGGATCCAACATACCTCTGGCAGATGGACTGTCCCGGGCATGCTGCAGCAACACACTAGGCCAAAGTGACACAGGTACAGCAGGCGAGCCTACAACAGAGACAGACATTTCCACGAACCTGCATTTCCTAACCTCAGCTAACAACAGTCTTACACTTGACATTATCAAGACAACTTATCGTGATGATGCCCAGCTCAAGTTACTCATGCAGACAATCTACAAAGGACGGCCTACATATAGGAAAGACTGTCCTGAGTCACTATGGGACTACTGGAACTTCAGATGCGACCTAGCAATAGAAGATGGTGTTTTGGTGAAGGGACAGTAAATCCTCATACCTGAAAAGCTGTGTGAGAGAGTCCTCCAGATCATAGACGAAGGTCACCTAGGAGAATCAAAATGCATCCTGCTTGCCACGGAAGCCGTCTTCTGGCCAGGGATTTCCAAGGACATGAAACAGAACGTCATGTGAAACACGCAACTGACACCAGCCTGCTCAGTCCAAACTTCCCATCATGCAACCAGACCTTCCATCTTGCCCATGGGAGAAACTTGGTACTGACATTTTCGAACTGAAGGGGCAGCACTTCTTGCTGATTGTTGATTATTTTACAAGGTTCCCTGTTATGCGACAACTCAGGGACCTAACAGTCAACACTATAGCAAACTGCTTCACAGCCATGTTTGCTGAATATAGTTTGCCCTCAATTATTATCTCTGACTTCGGTACACAGTACAATAGTCAGCTATTCAAATCTAAAGACCAAGCCAGTGGCATTGAACTCATATTCAGTGCTCCATATCACTACAAAGCCAACAACCTTGCAGAGAGAGGGGTAGGAACCTGCAAAGCCCTTATAAAGAAGGCGGTAGGTGACTGAGAATGTGCTGATGCAGCACTCTGGAAGTACCGTACTACCCCACTGGACAGCAACTTGCCATCACCATATGAACTTTTGTATGGAAGGAAGCCAAGAACACATCTGCCACAGGTGAGAGGTTCGTTGCTGTCCAGTCACCCAGATGATAAAGACCACCAAGTGTCCAACCATGCCAGACAGGAGAGGCAGAAGACCTGCAGTGACAGGTGGAAAGGACCAGATTTACGACCACTGGGAGAAAAGGAGTGTGTGTATGTGGGAAACTCCTTGACAAAGTTGTGGGACAGTGGAACAATTATAGGATGCCCCAACCCATTGCAGAAGCCCAGGACCTACCTTGTTGATATAAATGGCAAGGTATACACGAGGAGCCGTGAACACTTGTGACCTCAGAGAAGCAGCAGCACAGTGTTACCACTAGAAATTGACAGACTGTCCAGACAAAGCAGACAACAGGAGTGGAGGCCAAGCCACAGACCCTTCCAGCAACCAAGAGCACCAAGTTCAGGCCTCACCAACAGACCATCACGATCTGGACCCAGAAGAGACTATACCGGCTCCTAGACATGCAGACCACAGCAGCACACAGGCCAGAGACCAAGTGAATGGACAGATTATTAAAGTGGCCAAGTCTCTGTGCCCCGAAAGAGATACATAGAAGAGTGAACTATGATAATCTGTGCTTTATTGTGGACATTATACATTTTCAATGACCGTTTATATTTTGGTTTACTATATAATTCATGTATAATACTATAAGCTTAAGTAATTTGTTGTGTTAAAGAGGGGGATGTAATAGTCCCATTAGTTATCCCGCATTTTAGTCTTGGCCGCCGGTAAATGGTTCCACATTTTAGACATGTAGAAAGCCTATCATGTGTATCAAGTGTCGAATAAGGCTCGAAAGAAAATACTTTAAAAATCAAGTCCAGAACTTTGTCAGTCTTCATTGTCACCACCACCATCATCATCATCATATCATCATCACAAACACCATCATAATCTTCTTCTTTTTCTTCAACATATTTATGTTAATGTGACATGTTAACACATAAAAAATCGCACGTCTCAATGTACACTTGTTACAAGCTACTAAAATAAAGAAGTAAATCACAGTTTGGAAGCACCATCAATGAATTTGGCCAGCTTCACATCCCTCTCAGAGAGGCCTTTGCATTCATGGGTTGACAAAGTAATATCAACATTATTGTAGACATTAAACCATTCTGGGTGGTGATCCATTTTTTCAGCTTTCAATGCTACTCTTGTCATAAATCCAAATGCTTCGTTAAAATCTTTGAAGACAAACTTTTTGCGTATGGCATCTCGTCCTTCAACAAGTGACCAACCACTTTCAAATAATGGATCTAGTTGCTTCTCATTTCCATCTTCGGACAACTTTTGTATTTTTGGTCTTGAACTCTACATATGACACAGAGAAACATTGTTTTGGAGACAATTAACCAGATGCAACAAAACAATGTATTTCTATACATCAAAAGTTTTATAAGAAACAAATAGAGCTAACAAGGCATGAAGCTGTGGGTCACTTATATGTTATATCCCAAAGCAAGAGAAGAGTAACAATGTTTGGGAAGGATTTTCACTGGTTTTTGAAGGCCTCTGATATTGTTGAAGGCAGCTCATATTATGGGCAGTCAGATTATTCAGATTACCAGTTATCAATCTCATGTGAAACTCTAGTGGCATTTGGTAGGTCATCTATATTCTGAATACAGAGATTCTTGGAATTTTCCTCCCAAGGCTTGTCAAGTCTTTGCATGTTTATTTGTTGGGCTTTGGTAGATTGTACATCTGACTCATTACCATTCTTTTGATGGGCTAAGGTAGATTTTACATCTGACTTATTATCATCCTTTTGAGAAGGTCCATTGTTTCACTTCTGTAACACTGTGCCAAGGACGATCCTTTGATCTAAAGTGGTGCAATCCCTCAGGTTCTCATAGTAGAGTCGTCCCCATAGTAGAGTCATCCCCATCTCACAGTCATCTGACATTCGAATTTTGATGAGGGGGGCAGCCCTCGCCACATTTGCAAAATCATTTTTCCTTTAATTTTTCCCATATTTTCGAACACTGCACAATGAATACGTGAAAGACTACTACACAATGAATATGTGCTGAATGAAGCTGAAAGTCTAGTAGGGAAGAAAGATAGATCAGCAAGAAGGAATCCACAATGGTTTGGGCAGAGATAGAAATGCACAAGGAAAGCGTCTTTAGCAAACACGATAATGAATGGAGAAGTTAAGGATATGGTAAGAAGAGGGAGACCTAGAAAGAACTGGGTTGGTGATTTGAAAACATGGACCAAGAAAAGTCTTGAGAACTGCATTAGAGAAGGGGTACAATGAGAGTTGTGTAAGAAGAACACGAAGAAATAAGAGTGCCCCAATGACCAGGCTTGATTAAGGGAAAACTGACCTCAACCGAGCTGTATCTTGAACAACAAAAGCAGAAAGTAATTTAACAGCAATTTGATTTTATAAAAGGTCCCAATCGTTCTGACGTCAAAAGGCCAATACTAACTATGAGCTCTTTGAGGCTAATAAGAATGGCTAGAATGAAGAAAGATATTGAGTATTATGATGTAACTGTTAGAGGTCATACTGAAGGTGAAACACATGAGTATGTAAGCATATTCCAGTGACATGAAATGTGTTGCAAAGAGCTGATTTCCCTGCCTTGTCTTCTTTCTCATTTAGCTTCACTCCTTTAGTCAGGGATTGCTACAGCACATACAATTAATTTCCATCATCATCCTGCAAGGTTTCAGCAATGATGGCAGCCATTTTAACCCCAGCTTTGACCAACCTGATACCGTATGTCTTCTTCTAGACATCAGCACCATAAATTGGAGGGCTGTTTTACAGCCTGATGCCCTTCCTGTCACAGACTTGTTTCAATTCAATTATGCAACACACAAAGGCTATGTTGGGGTCATTCTTTTATCCCTGGAACGTACATGGGTCAAGAAGTTCCCCTTTCTAGTGGTGAGAATTTGATGCAAGTCTAGGAAAATGAAGGTTCTTAAAATAGCATGTGAGATGAGAGCCCCTCTGAACAATACCTATTGAAATTCTTGTACAAAATGGATAATAAAGCAATGTCACAATGAGAAAATGAAACCCAATTTTAACACAAATCAAGGCCAATACCATTATTACATTGGATATGATTGGGCAGAGGTAGACAAATCAGCTGGAGAACTTGACCTGACTGAAGTAATATACCAATATTGCCTTCTAAGCATCACTAGACAAAGGAATAAATCATACATGTCATAAAAATTGAGTACAAATTGTATTTTGAATTTACCTTCCTTAAGATTGGATATTTAAGTTTTCAAGTATTACTCTACAAGTTGCAATGACATAATTAATAGGTAGATTCCTCATTAAAATCACACAAGCCCAATTTAACATATACTCAGTATATGATGGATAATTGTAAACAATGCCTTCTGCATTACTAAGTTCAGGTCAACTTGTACACTAGTTTCCCCCCATCCGCCAATTTGGGTACACATCACCAGACTCCCCGTGGGGTGAGGACCTCAACTAGCCTGGAAGTTTTGTAAACAGGTGTGAGGGGGACACGTAGTAGCCCAAAAGGTGTCACGGTAAAACTCAATTGTGGGCGCCAAAACATGGAAAAGACTATCAGAGTGAACAATACATTGAGTACCAGTAGTTTCACACGCCTTTCAGCGTCTTTCTATGCATTTTTTTGAGCAAAATTAACTATAGAAAGTTGGCCAGTTTCGTGACATAAAATTACATTACATCCAGAGGTTATCGATGTCCTCTAAACAAGATACGTTTGCGCTGATTAACAGTATAGTATTATATAATATTAAAGAGGAAAACACATCATGAACGCTCAGGGCAAGGAATGATTTAACTCAAACTTCTTCAAGTGAGAGCAAAAATTGTAAACAAACTTAAGTTCGTTCGGATCCTCATACTTCATTGACCTATACTTCGGTTACACTCACATGATGCTGAGTATAAAAAGATCTAGGATCAGAGTTATAAACTGAACTTCAGGATATACAAGTCAATGCCAAGGGGAATACCTATGACTATCCGGAGAAAATAGAGGGTTTTGTTCTTGTAAATTTCAGAACGGGTGAGACATAGTTGGCCTTTTTTACAACATCTTCAAAATCAAACAAGATAAACATTTAAATGTTTACTCACCATGCTACGAAAAAACAGCTTTGTGTTGCTTAACTGGAAGAAATTTGTACAGATTATCCGACTGGAGGCCCTAGCGTATGTCACAGCAAGTTCCATTCACTCAGGTCTCAATTTTTTTTCACTCAGTCAACATGTGGATCACGGAGACACCCCCAATTATAGAACATTGCGTTTGTCTCTAGACCAATCACAGCGCTCGATTTTAGACAATGCAACCATAGGGACTCACTACGATCACTACCATCATCGTCATGGTCACCACTATCATCATCATCATCATCATCATCATCATCATTATCATCATCATCATTATCATCATCATCATCATTATCATCATTATCATGATCATCATTATCGTGATCATCATCATCATCATGATTATCATCATCACTTTCATCAGCATCATCATCATCATCATCATTATCATCATCATCATTATCATCATCATCATCATCATCATCATCATCATCATCATTATCATCATTATCATGATCATCATTATCGTGATCATCATCACCATCATCATTATCACCATGATAGTTATTACCATATTTATTTGTTACAACACTATGCAAATGGTTTATATTTGTCCTCGAGGCTTTGTGACACTCTGGTAGAGTTTTATTTACTTTTCCAGCCTTGATCTCAATTCCGATATCTTTGAGTCTTTTGTTTAGGTTTCTAGGGATTGTTCCAAGGGCACCAATACGTATGACCCTTACGTTCATATTCCATGACGTTTTGAGCTCCCTTGCTAGGAATTGGTACTTTTCTAACTTTTCATATTCTTTTGTTACAATGCAGCTATCATATGGAATAGCAAAGTCCACTATCAGGCATTCATTTTATATCTTATGCTTATAACTAAGTCTGGGCGCCTTGCTTATATGACATGATCTGTTTGTATGTTGAAGTCCCACAAAATTGTACTGGCATCGTTCTGCAATGTTGTTTCTTGCTCATACCACTTATTTTTCACATATTCAGGCAATGAATCTTTTTTTCGACCCAATTATGACGTCTTTTAAATTCTTTTTGTGCGAACTTGCTGCATTCACATAGGAGATGGTTTATTGTTTAATCAGCTTGCTTACACATTCGACATAAGCTATCCTCTTGTGTATTATCTATCTTTGCCTTGACTCGTCCTAACTGCTTGCTCCTGTGCAGCTACAATGACAGTTTCCGTTTCCCTTATTATCCCTCCTTTACTAAGCCAAGCCCACGTCTCCTTGCTAGCAACTGCTTCTGTTTGTCTTATAAATAGTCCATGTAGCGCTTTTTCAGTCCAATTTTGCCTTCCTTTCTTCCGTTCCTCTTCTTTTGATTTTGATCCATATTTTAGTTTCCTTGCAGAAGAGACAAGCTTTTCTTTACTTACCTGGATGTACTTCTGCAGTCGAAGTATAACTGTTCTCGTTTGATAATGATGAGACCTCTTCCCCCTTCTTTTCTTGATAGAAATAGTCTATCTACGTTGGTCTTGGTGTGTAAAGGTTTTCGCATCGTCATCAATTTTCTTTTTCTCCTATCTAAAACTTGAAGCTCATCCTAATTCCAGTCCAGCAAGGGAACTGAGTATTGGACAACCGCTAAAGTCCACGCGTTGATAGTTCTAATTATGTTACGGCCATTCAGTTTCGTCTCTAAGACATTCCTTACTCTTCATTTGTATTTTATCTTTATCCTTTCTTTCAATTCCGATCTCTTCAGGTCATCTGCTTTCAGCAGATATTTGTAGTTTTCATCCTCCATTCAAGCTGCTTTTCTTTCTCTCATCAAGTAATTTTGCACCATTAGCCTCGACTTGCTTTCCCATCTTCGTTATCAATACGACGCATTTTTCTAAACCAAACTCCATTCATGTCTTCATTAAATATTCTTACTGTTTGAATCAGAGACTCTGGACCTTCATCACTTTTGCATAGAGTTTGAGATCATCCATAAACAGTAAATGATTTATCTTTTCCTTGTGGGAGGTAAAACTATATCCTTCTTTTACCTTTCGCAGCATACTGGTCAGAGATATCTGTACAATCTCCATGAAAGATCCGTCATCTGATGCTTACTTCTCAAAGTGCTTGCTTTCCACAAGTGAGCTCTACTTTCCACTTCTTCGCGCTTTTTTAAAATAGATCTTGCAGCTCTCGTTTAATCCCTAGACTTACTAGACATTCAATAATTCAACTATGTGGGAGCATATCACATGCTTTCCGGCCATCTATCCATCTCATCGCTAGTTTCTTTCTTCTCAGTTTGACTTCCTTCAGTATCATTTTGTCTAAGAAAGTCTGTTTTCCCTTTAAGCAGTGGCGCCGGGGGGGGGAAGGGGGTAGCCGGGGCAACTATTCAAAACAGTGGCGATTTGTGTTATTGCAAATACCTATTGGCCAAAAGTAACTTATGGGTCCCGAGCAGAAATACGGAGATACATCTAGCTCAGGAAAGAGAACCCATTACGGTTTCTTTTGCTACCTTTAAGTCTGATCTTTCCAGGAGCTAGATGACTCGACCTAAATCTAATTCATTTTTCAGTCACCGTACTCAGCAATGCTCGTAGAAACCTTGGCAAGATAGGAAGAGAGATATATAACGGAACGAGAAAAAAGCAGCTAGGATGGCAAAGGACGCTTAACTCCTCACTTTAGGCCGAATGCCCTTCACCATATCATTATTATTATTACCGGTTATTATTGTCATTATCATCATTATCGTCAACATTGTCATTATTATCATTATTATAATCATTATTATTAAGTTACATTTACACAGTATTGATCAAGTTACCGGCCAATTTTGGTTCCCATCGAACCAATATCCGTGTGGTCTAGGATAGGAAGTATTTTTGTCTCACTTCGCATTACTATCCTTCTGCACTGTTTATCTTTGTTCTTCACTTTGTATCGAGGATTTCCCGGATAATTCATGCTGTCCCATGAACGCACATTTTCTGCGGCGCATCTACACTCAGGTTCAGCTCCACCTTGTCAAGGCTTTTATTTTGTCGTTTTCAAGAGCTTTCAGTTTAGTCTCTGTAAAATGCTCGTAGCTTTTTTCCGTTTAAAACTGAATTCTTGCAAAAGTTCCAATGGATTGCGGCAATTTTACCATGTGTTCACTTCTTGTATTCTCTTTTAGCTAACTATGACTATTCAGATGCAACGTGTGCTGCAGTCTCGTCTCTTTTATCACACATTGTACATTTGGCTGAAAAGGCGTGTCTGTCTGTCACTATCTTGATCCAGTTTACCAGTAGTGCCAGTTCTTGTGCTGCTTGTATTAATCCTTCAATTTCCATCTTTGATACCCCTTTATGATGCCACAGCCAGCTGTCTTTGTCAGACCTAGTCTCATCTGTTTTTTTGAAAAACATTGCATAGTGCCTCTTTGCTTCAAAGGTTGCCTTGCGTTTATTCAAGACTTCCTGTTTTTTTCTTTTTTTTACTCTACTCTGTAAAGAACCCATCTCTAACTACATCCCTGTGTAAAACTTCTTCTGTCTTTTCCAGGTGTCTTTTCATTTCTTTGACTTCTGATTTTCTCATTCTCCAGGACTCCAATATACTTGTATGCCTCTTCATCTTGCAAAGTTCTTATTTTGTTGCTTTTAGGGAGATCTATTCCATTACGTTCAATTTTTCTTGCTTCATCTCCACCATAGCACATTCACAATAAGATTGTCTTTCCAATGTCAACATTAAAAATTCGCACGGTCTGCACCCGAGTTCAGTCAATTCTTGTCTTTTCCATACAGCTTTCAATTGACCATGAGCACGAGATGATTAAGTTTTGCCCTATCCTTTCCTAGTGAATATCCTTGCTTAGTTTTATTTAGTATAATAGACAAAGGCATGAGTGCTAACACAAACAAGATAGGCGAGAGGCTGCCCCCTTAAAAGATCCCTCTTCTAATCTGTAGCTGCATTTGGAAATCAAGTGTATTCCTCTTAAAATGCCTAAAAAGGATTAAGGTTACCTTTGAGGTAAACATAGTCATAATAACATTGAAATACACTTTTTGTTACACCAATTAACCACTTATTCCAATAACCTTCAGGTAACGTAAGATATGATCAATTCTTTTTCGTCTCCGTTTTGTCGGCCAAAATTTGCTTCAAAACTATCTGTAGCTGCATGAGTATCGGAGACAAAGACGAACACGACAAAGAAAACAAAAAAAAAATCACACAACAGCGAACAACGGAACAGCCATCAGGAATAACTTTTGAAATACAAGTGTACACTTACATAACAAGACGAAAGCATTTACAGCTTGCGGAATATAAACTATCCATCTACAGATCATAGACAATGTTTATTGATGAATCCACTTCTAGAATTATAGTGAACAATGATAAGTTTTCAGCCTGGTTATACCGACAAAACTACGCCTTTTTTACGAGTTATCACAAAACATTAGCCATCGAAAGACCACCCCTTGGCAATCAGAACATGGTTAACTTGCTATGTAGGGTCAGACAGTGCCTCTTCTGTTTGAGGATTCCGACTGAAGCTCCTTTATATCTAGATAGACGCCATTGGCTCGAAAACAATTGGCTTTGAATCGTTAGTCTGCACCAGAAGCCAGTGGCAAAGATGAAGTAAGAGCGTTGTGTGTGGTTGCATGCCAGCAAGAGGTAAAAGCTTAAGATCTAGTCCAGTCATTCTGGTTTTCATCTCCATCTATCTCAGCATACAGTGGCTTCTACTTCTTCTTCTTTTTATTTTTAACAGGTGTTTTCCTTTCTTCTTCACTTCTCTTTCGTTTCTTGGGAACATGTCGTTCTTCCTCCTCCTCACGGGCACGCCTTCGGTCATCTAAGCGACATAACGTAGAACTAAAATGTACCAATACGAATGATTTTGGTAGGTGTATAATTTTCTACGACAGTACTTATTCAGAAGCTAATACTGGATAATCTTCAACCTTATAAGGAATCAACAATAACACCAAATTTATAGACGACGTACGTTTTCCCTGTTGCAACATGTCGTTATGAATGCTGTTATCTAAAAATTCTACACGAAATTGGATAGTTCTAAACTTCAGTGTTGTAACAAAACAGTGATGATCAGCTAAAATTGTTGGGATGCCAGGAATCAAAGTAAAGCAAACGAAGTTCGTATACTTTTGCTACCTGAAGCAATAGCCTGGAAAGATATCTATGGTTTACGGGAGGTGGGTACTAGGAACATGATAATCGAGGTATACAGAAGGCGATCACCAGAAAATTGAAAGACACGGTTTAACAGAGGCAGACACCAGGAACCTAAAGGCCAAGGAATAAAGAAGACAGGAAACAAGACGGCAAATTAAATCAATTGGTTTATCTGTTGTAAGAATATATTACCAATAACAGCAAAGAAATGAATTCATCAAAACAGCAATTGGCAACAAGAAAGCACAGAACACTGTATTGAGTTGGTGGGTATGATGCTTGCATATACATCTTCTAATTTAGTAAAATTGTTCACTCGACTTCTGTTGAGGTCTCCACACTCTTTGAATCAAGAAGCGGGAAACGGTACTTTTTCTATACACTGTGGACATAATAAACCTAACAATAAGCCAAATTTAACCACATTCATAATCAAGAATCCAGTCAAGAATAAGAATACTGACTTTCAGTCAAAAGTTAAAAAAGTATTCGGGTTCATCTGTTCAACAAAACTGCTTCAAATTAAGACCATTTTCAAAGATTACCTCGGTTTGCTTCTTCTTCAAGTTCACTCCAGTCTTTACCACTTTCTTCATCGCTTCCAAGTTCTTCTTCGTAGTCTACAAAAGACAAAAAACGGAGATCAGGTTCAAAGAAATGACTCCATATAAGAAAAGTAATAACCTGCTCTTTGAACTAAATAATTGTTAAACTCATCATATTTTATCATAATCTATCGTATTGCCATCTATGAAATAATGGCGACAAAATACTTTCCGGGAAACTGTAATTTATTTTAAACTCATTATACGCAACTAAAACGTGACAGATTCCACTCCCCGTATTTACGTTATTACCACAACGTCCAAGCCTGAAATGCTTCAAACTGTAATTTATAAAAGTATTCTAAAAAAGCTAATTTGGTAAAATCTACAGAAGCAGGCCATGTGGTTGTGCTAACAAAGAAAAAAGCAAAGTAAAGATATATCGGAAAATAAATGGAGATTTACCTTCTACTAAACATATGGCATACGCAAATATAAACTAGTTCTCAGCATTAATAACACCTTAAATACATAGTATTTGAACTATATTCTACACACCAGACTCGTCATCCTCTGAGACTGCCGAACTGTAATCTTCATCGGAATCATCACCTTCTTCTTCACCTCCAGAAGAAGATGGTGCGTATTCAGAAACTTCATCGTCTTCTTCTTCATCCTCACTCTACAAAAGGCGAGCATGATGTAAACAGTTTTTTCATCCAAATAGTAAATGTCATTAAGAACAAGCGCCAATTGGTTGCTGACTGATAAAGTAAAAGGTACTCCAAAAATACTCTTAACCATCTAATTAAACAAACCCAATTACTGTATGTGAAACAGTACATAAAAGACCCCATGTGTTACAATACTCGACTTTTAAACCTTCCGGCATCATTCTCCTCCACTCCTACCCGCAATTCACTCTCTAAATGACACCGAACAGACATTCAATTCAAGGATGGTGGAAAGCCACGCTTATTCAATCGTCACATGAACCAAAGAGGTTGTGAGGTTAGTTCAGAGCATATTATAGAGTGTTCCTCGTTGCGCCAACTTAGTTAATTTAAATTGGACCTAACATTCCGGTCCTTTGATCACCTCTAACAGAACATTAAAAAATTATCATGCTAAATTTTGACCAGTTTTTGAACTAGGAGAAATGCAAAACTACAATACGTTAGTAAGCGCACCAGTAATTTAAGCCTTCAGTTTCAGCAAGCTAATTTTAGCCTAGTATTATCTTCCTCAGTGAAGGGTTGGGTACGCTGAGGCGCGGGTCATCTTCGACCTGAAAAGCCATTATTCCGGCTCGCTATTTGTTACAGCCTAATACTCAAAGATTTGTGGCTCCTCTACTTGTCATTTCCTGCTGATCAAAAATCTTCACCTAATATACAATTTTAGAACCGCTAAAGAGGTTCTGGGATGCTAGAAAGCAAGTTAAAATTTTCTGTAACCATAATTGGGGCCAAAAGGCAAGCTAAACTTATCCACTCCGTCTTAAGATTTTGGTCTCTTAAATGACAACTCTTAAAACAAGCCCAAAGCAAATCTTTTCATAAACCTCACCATACGTTTTACTAGCATAATAGGGACATTGGGATCCACACTATAAACCACTTGATTGCTTCGGTTAAAAACCAATCCAGGCGAAAGTTCAGCCCCCTGTCCCAAACGGTTGCCGACCCTAAGCCTAAGTGCCAGTTGCCCACACTGGAAATGGGGGCTTTTACGCCAAAGATATTGGGATTCAGAAAAGCCTGTGTTTTCAACATCATCATAAAATCTGCAACTTTCTGAGCGGCTGGAGTAGATTTTAAAAATTCCGCTGAAAGAGCATGCACAGGAGGAGCCTGAAACTTAGTGGCGTATATGCTCACACCTTCTGGCGTAAATCTGTGACGCAAGGAATTTTTTCTGGTTGGCAGTACTTTCAATGTCCTCAGTCCTCTCTTAAAAATATTTACTGAAATAACTGTGAGGTGACCGAGTGCTTCGAGAGATTCTAATGAGGAGCTCAAATGTATCTCCCGGAACCTTTGTCTGAAAACCATATACCAGGTAAAACGTACCAGTGGTGGGTAAGGGGAAATTCATTATTTTTTTCTGTGTTTCGGCTTAAGCCTTCATCAGTGTCAGATATTTGTAATACCT
>JANTCA010075052.1:9500-36512 GCA_024741275.1 Chironex yamaguchii
CAACAAGAACGTCAGTGATGAATGTGATGATCATTATGGTCACAACAAGAACGTCAGTGATGAATGTGATGATCATTATGGTCACAACAAGAACGTCAGTGATGAAGTTGATGATCATTATGGTCACAACAAGAACGTCAGTGATGAATGTGATGATCATTATGGTCACAACAAGACCGTCAGTGATGAAGTTGATTATCATTATGGTCACAACAAGAACGTCAATGCAGACGATGGTAACGATTATGAGTGATGTAACAGCCAGGGTACCTATATCGTTTTCGTGATTTATGGGAGAAACTTTGGATACCCCATGAAATGACAGGACAAACTTTGTGATTGTAATCAGTAAGTAAATAGGATGGAAGCCCGGAGCTGGCGAGGGATTCTTGAGGGGGCCCCAAGCGCGGCGAAGTTATTGTGCCATGCCCTTTACCCATTTGCCACATCTTCCCCAGCCCCTTAACTAAGCCAAAAGATTGTGATGGGGATGGCCTCGAGAAACTAGTCGTTTGTTTTGGTGATTATGACAACTGAATAAAATCTCCAATCAATGCTTACATACAAAAGGTAAGTTAATGATATAACATAATTTACTGTTTTGTTTGGTTGTTCGTTGTTGACAGATTGTTAATGTTCTTCAAGCTATGATAAAAGCAAGAAATGAAGTAATATTGGAATATGGTAATATTGAAACTCCTAGCAGAGATGAACGTAAGTATTGAATTGTGAAAAACCGAAAATAAGTGTCATATCAATTTGGCTGTCGTCGAATGTTGCGTGTTTTAAACTATATACGAAGAAGGATATAGTCCCAACTGCTCTTCCTGCTATATGCCCCAATCTTACTAGATCGTTCTGTGCTCATCAATTTAATTTTGCGGTTAAAAACTGTTGTCAGTTGTTATTATTTAGGTATTTGGTTAATTAAAACGTATTGTCTTTTTATCTCTACTCTTGTACAAATTTGAGAAACTAGTCTTTATTTTCGTGATTATGACAACTGAATGAAATATCTGAATAGAATCAATGCTTATATACAAAAGGTAAGTTAATTATAGCACATTGGCCGTTTATTGTACACAGATTGTTAATATTCCTCAACCTATAACAAAAAGCAAGAAATGGAATAATTGTTTCATATTACTCCCGGCTTTGATTTCCACTGCTTGTAGAAGTCGTCGAAACATCGCTTTGAAAGGATAGCTCTACAAGGTCACATTCTCTTTGGGTTTTCATGTACTTTCTTAGGGGTGAGTTTACTCTTGTCAATGACAAAAAATACACTCTACTCTTGTCAGTGTGTCTTGTTAAGGCACACAGTAATAGCAAGCTTGTATAAGGAAGCCAAACCTGGAGCTGATTGCATCACTAAAAGTTCTTTGTTGGTGTTTGCTGTTGACAAGTCGAATCTGGGTTGTCTTGCTTCAGGCACTGGTATTCTTTGAAAACACACAAAAAAGTCTGCATGCAGCCTCCAGTTCTTTCTCTGACAATTGTTCTTTAAAAAATATGGTTGCATCATGGGGATTTTCTCTGCATACTTATGCAGTGGTTTGAGGGTATGAAAATTGAGGTAATGGTTGGAATATGAGATAGAGGTGACATCGCGTCCAACTGCAGAACATTTTGTGAAGAAAACCTTAATTTTCTGTTCCAATATATCCAAGCATTCTCTGAAGACGGCAATATTTGGTCGCCGATAGCTTGCACTTGGCACAGATTCCGGGACAACAAAATTATCAAAAACAGCTGGAAGCTTGGGGGTCCTGTATAATCTTTTGCGTAGATTGTCACTGCTTACAATATCTGCCTTCAGTTCCTGCACATTTTCTTCTGTCATGTTCTCACACTGACTTTATATCTTCGTGGACGCATTTTATCAATTTTCGTCTGAGGTTTGTGATTGTTTTAGAACAATGTCAATTGGCTTGAGCACTTCCATAAACATGGTATTAATGAACAAACAATGAATCGAGTTCAACATGTCCTTTTTACTCAGGAGTCCAATTGCTAGGCCAGGTCTTTACACTTTATTTTCTTGCTCCCTGATGCCAATGACAAGACTTGGATGATCTCAGTGTAACGTCGGTTGACGTGGCTGGTACTTTCGAAATGGACAGACCATTGTGTTGCAATTATGTGATTCAGTACTGTACAGTAGTATGTCGTACAGCTACTTTCTTGAAGAAGTGGTAGAGTGTGCTGAGGATGGCAAAATACTCTTATTTCTTTGATGTTTTTCACTACATAAGTGACTATGAGATGAATTTTGTGCAAGAAGCAGTGAACATAAAGAATGTAGTGATCACAAAAGTCATCAGTTATTGCAAGCCCCCATACTATCCTTGCATCATCGAAGAATTGAGACACAAGACCATAAGGCAATATCTTGAATTCGTCCGACTCTTTGACAAAACCAAAAACACCTTTAGCCGACCGATCATGTATCCTTTCATGTCGAGACAATGCTCCTTCGCTTTCCCACCTGCACATAAATAAGAACAAACTAACCCTAGAACCTCTACTCAATTTGTCAATTGTTCTATCTGCCATAATTGTAAAAAGCTCTACTTTACGTATGCCTTCAGCATTATTCTTCTTCACAAGCAAGGCTAATGTCTAAATTACTTCGTTCTGTATGACATGTGAACAGAGACGTCGTATTGAAACCACGTACCCCAAAGGACGGTAAAGTTACAAATTTGTCGCATTTTTAGTCATATACTAGCCCCAAGGCATTACAACTTTGTGAATCATCCTTATACATACTCCACTGAGCAATTAGGATGCATTTGTTGTTCCTTTCCTTCTTGTGTCGTCAGTGGCCGTTTGGGTTTGGAGAAATTGCAATGCATAGTTATTTCCTGCAAAGGAGAAAATTAAGTTAAAACATTAATGTGTTTTTAACGGAAGTTAGGTGTAGAATCTTCCCGTGATTTTCATTGCTATGATTCTCGGCATTTTCTGACAACACATTCAGAACGAATACGTCGAAAACGAAATACCCTGACGACGAGCAAGCAACCACAGATATGTCAGTATTCGCAGAAAGGGAATATTTAGAATTCAGTAAATGTGGAAGAATTAAAGCCTACACAAACTCAATTACAATAGCAATTACAATTATAGAAACACTTTTGCAATCTAAATCAATTACAATTACTTCGTTTTTTAAAAATCTCAATTGCAAATTACTTCAAATCAAAACACTCAGTTAATTTGTCATAGCTACTCGGATTACTAGCAGCTCATATACAGTATAATTCCAATGTATGAATGTAGATGTTAAGGACAAGGCTTGAACGAAAGCTAAATTTATATCTTGACATTTCTTTGTTGTACTAATTGTACTACATTGTACTAATCACGTAGCTGAATACCACGCTTTTTCTGACTGATGCCATCTGGATTCACACTTCCTAGCGGATTTGTTGCATTCATATCATCAATCACAGTCGTGCTCATGAGAGGCATTTACTGTTACCCGGTAGCTTCTCTGGCGTTTCCAGCCTTGCGGACTCACTGTTGATCGTCATTCTCATTCTTTTGTACCGTATTACCATGGACGTGTCGAGGAGAAAGTAATATGCATTTGAGACGCCGTCACCTTCTGTAATCACAGTACCCAGCTGACTTGAACATGTGGCCCCCACCATTGTCCCAATGTCGGAATCATCCGCCGAGCGCCATAGTGACTAAAGAAGCAACCAACGTTTTTATCGTGAAGCGCCAATAGCTACCATCCACCGACCTGCTGCTATCGATTACCCTGGCTAGAGGCTTACCAAAGGGCAGCACTTGATTTGGTCCGGGACTGCTTATTGAATATTCGCAGTTACGCCATTACAGGGCATTCCTCTATCAGCCACCTGGGGAACCAGCTTGGTAGGAGTATTTACCTCTCCTGTTGGTGCTTAACAGCTTGTCTATAGACTGGAGGGTTGTAACGGCTTGCAACTTGGATGTGAAGACTATTTATACTGGCGAGCTGAGAGTTGTAATGGATGACGCTGATTGCTATGACATTTCTATTCTTGGCATTGTGAAATGTCGCTGGGCAGGCCAGGGACACTTTCACCTATACAAAGGTTGTATAATTTTCTATTCTGGTGCAAAAAAGGCAGGGGGTAATAGAGTAGGTATCGTACTTTCTTACTGGATCGACCTCGGTCGGATTGTCTTGACACGATCTTTCCAGAGAATTCTGTCATTCATTGCTGCACCAAGGCCTTCTGTGGGTATGTTGATGTCTTCAACAAGTTGATTTATGAATGTTTGTGATGGTCTGCCTCTAGATCGTTTTCCATGGAGAGGCTCCCAAAGAAGGACTTTTTGTAATAACTTCTTCGTTGCTTCTCCAGCAGTGTTCACTAAGCCTCTTCCTCTGCTCTTTGAAGACATCACATAAGGTATTTACTTGGAAAATAAGATTGAAAATGCACTGCTTGGATGCAAACCGGAGAGATCGTCTGCGCTCTGTACGTTTACAAGCAAAAGTAGTCAATATTAAATTAATACAAGTATATGCACCAACTAGCACTGCAGAGGAGGAAGAGATAGAGAGCTTCTATTCTGATCTGAAGGCTAAAGCAGAATTGGGAGTTCCCTATGACTGGCTGCAAAGCATCAAAAGGTGTCCTTCAATGAACACATCAAGGGGCATCCTGGTTTAGAAATCCATCTTAAATGGAAAACTCCGCAGGGGACGCCCGTGCAGGTGCTCGACAGACGACAGCAAGTGGAACCACTCTGGGCTATTGGACATTTAGCGAAAGATCCACGGATGTAAATTGCTGCTGTTAGAGTTGTTACAACAACCAATCACATGCTTAATAATTTTCTCCGCTAACCTGTTGCAAACATTGAGAACCTTGCTAATAGCAAGAGGTTATTCTGATGCGGAGGTAAGCCTGCTTTGCAACTGCTCAGACTGCTTGCCGTCAAAGAGTTGTGCTGTCAGGTGGCGTAAGATCAAAATCATATATAATTGCTTGTTTTGTTCATTCAACAAGGAAATGCTCGAAGCCGAAGTTCTTCAATGCAAAAAGCTAACTTTAATTTCACAAAAAGTTTAGGTGGATTTTGTCACAAGCACTGAGAGGCTGAGGTACCTATTTTTACAAGTAACAACCCTTACAAGATCAACTTCGATACGCTTCGTGAAACGTCTTACGTCGGAACGTGAATCCAAAATTTTATATTAATCAACAACCAGAAGAAAACATTCCAGCAAGCTAGTTCGTACTATCTGGGGCTTATTTTCCGTGAGGTAATGCAAAAACCAAAAAATGCAAACAGAATCTCTAACGCATTTTTAAACAAAGTAAATAGCAATTAACTCCATGGCAAGCAGTCTCCAGCATGCCGTGACAAACGTGATGGCCAGAGGTCCCTGTCCCAAACCTTAACATTTCACGCCTGTCAATAGGCTTAACAGAATGTTCAGATACTCTTCATAATTACAACTATTTCTTTGTGCTGTTCCAAGTACTATTTCTCACAAAAATTCAAATGGCACAAAGAAAACGAACTAGATTTGTTGTTCTGTACCTTTCTTTGATATCATTCTTGGCATGGAATTTTTTCTCTAATCGCTTACTACGACCTTACTATCAAGAGTTATCAACGACTTCAACTACACAATTAGGTAAGAGGTACACATCTTAAATCATCTATAACGTCAGGCATAACCTGAGTAATAATAATAATATTTTGTATGGCGCAAGAGTAGACATGACTTTACTTAGCACATTAAACCTGTAACAAACAGTATGAACATAGATACACGCTCAGATCGTTTTTGCTAGACTCACAGTTTTCAAAGACGTTTGATCCTCACTGTCAAAAACTAACCGTCGATTGTAAAGAACTCTTGCTTAGCAAGGCGTACTAACGTGTAGAAATCTTAGCTAATGAGTTACGAATATCAGGGGGGATAAAATAGGGGCTGGCCGGGGTGAATCCAGAGGCTCCCGACGTTCAGCCCCCAAAAATATGTATACAAAGATATTGCTTGTATATAAAAGTTTTATATTAGACAAACCAAATGGAAATCCACCCATGGACTTGGACACACATCTTATTTGTCTTCTTTATCCGTGAAAAGGTGAGTGAATGTACGGGTCAAAGGTATTGTCTGTGGTTGTTAAAGAAATAAAATTGCCATAATACATCTCAATATCTGTAGAATCCACATTGGATCTCGTGAATTCTAGACCAGCTGACAATGATTATCTCATATGTTCCACAATCTGGCCCAGGTTAACAACTCATAAAGTTCAAACCAATGTTTTCCCACACTTTATTCGAAATCGCCAAAATTATTTGTTATTTCATGGGAGAAAATGGCATAAATATTCAAGAGCTGCAGACAGTCGAAAGACAATGCAGCAGATATGAGTGGGAAGTGAACTGGTGTCCAGGCGATCATTCCTGAGAAGTGCAGTATTGCTCATTATGTGCCTTGCATGGCTTATTGCCTTAATTTGGTTAGAAAAAAGTGCGGCAGAAAGTTTCCCTGCTGTATCTGGACTTTATAATTTTCTTCTAGCCTAGTAGCCTGCCTATTAACCAGGGCTTACCTGACACAAGAGGGTCAGTCCATCGTGATAATTTAGCACTAGAAGAATTGAAGGAATCAAGAAGAAGGATTTATGAACCACATCTTACTTGAATAATAGGACATTGTTTTTGGAAGATTTCACACAACAAGTTTGTCCTTTCCGGACAGTGGATATCTTTTGAATTAGGCAGTTCATGTTTTTAAAACTCTCATTGCATTGGTCAAAACCCAACAGTCTGATTTTGTTTGGTATGGAGAAAGGAGAATGTCCAAATCTGCAGTAGAAGAGTACATAACGTCTTTCAAATGACCACAAAATAGAAAACGTCAGTTTGATAAAGAGAGTTCGTCAGTGGAAACCGTGCTTTTAGCTAGAGAGCATTTCAAAGTTGAAGTATTTCTAGTAGTCATTGACAAATTATCATCAGCTCTCCAACATAGTAGAAAAGCAAAAAAGGACGTCCAGAACTTGTTTGGGTTTCTTTTCAACTTAACAGAGCTCAACCATGACTTCACTACAGAGCAGTTAAAGCACTGAAAACTGCTCTTCTTCTCAATTAGACTAATTTTCAAAACTTGTTGAACCTGTCAGTGGACAAGAACAGAGTGGAACAAAATACCCATCTCAAGTAAAATCATAGAACTAAATATGCTTTTGATTCTAAATCAGTTCAAGTGTACCCACAACTTCCACAGCAGTCGTTTTTAAGTCAAAAGGAATAAAAAATGAAGTTAGAAGTTGAATGGAACAGACACACTTTGTTCTCTCTATCGAATATTGAAAATAAAATTGTAAGCGCACTGAACGTCAATGACTTTATTAATGTCCTCATCGTCAAAAACGTTCGTAAACTTATATTTTAGTGATAAAGTGATTCAAACCAGTTATAACTACACTTAACCTGAATTTTTTGTTTATTTGCAGTAGCAATCATTTAATTGGAGGGCCTCTTGGTTGAATTACAGCCAGGAACCCGGACCGATCTTCCCTTGACGAATGTCGTTAATATTTTACATGGTGTTACAGCAGACACCTCTATATAGACTGTTTTAGCCTTTTTCACTGCATGTAGCACAGGCATAGAAACACTTAAACACTTCATGCTCAATCCAAGGTTTTAAAAGACACTTTTCAATCGGTGGTCTAAGTCTTTTGGGTGATCGTAAACAAACTCTTGAGAATGAGGTATACAACTGTAAATATCGTAAGATAAGGAACCGCACTATCCGTGATTTTTTTTTTCAAAAAAGGGTCAATATTTTCCTACTACTGTCTTAAGTCATTATCTTGTTGATACAGTGCAGACAGAAAACACAGCAAAGTCTTTTAAGACATGTCACAAAAGTCTCTGTACACAGGAACCAAGTTACAAACGTGTCCTGAAGTTGCGAAAACAAAATGTTTAATATCTCATCTTTGACACAAGCTGCATCCCCCCAATGTGTAGAGAGTCAAGATAACTAATTTGTTTGTGTACAACTTGCATCATTTCATTTGTAATGAACAGAAAACATTCGAAGAAGGTGATAAGATTAAGCAGTCCAATGTGTGAAACCTAAGGGCCTTTCACTGTAAACAGAACACTTCATTTGGTGTCCTTTTTTTCTGATATTTGCTCCTTTAATCAACAACGACAACTTAGGATGATGTAATTATGTAGCATCACTCACTAAATGGAAGTATTTTCGACCATGTTATTTCTTAAGTTGTATTTCTACATGATTTAGCAGAAAGTAAAAAAACTGATGATACTAGAAGCGCAATAATCCGCCTGAGATCATGTCTGAAAGATCAGTTGGCAAAGCCTGCAATGTTACATACCAAGTATGTTCAGTTTCATTTGACTCAAGCAATGCTGCAAGTGAACTTGATATTTTAACCTCCGCTTTTTGAAGAAAATAACTGAGAAAACTCGGAATATGAAAAAGTGTAGAAAAGTTGTAAGAACATTTTCAAACGAACGAATTTTATCAACGAAAGTAGATCAATAAAGTCGCACGACAAAACCTACTTCTTTTTAGGCTTTGGAAAATTGCTGTGTGATTTTTGTACTATCCTTTCTTGATATACAAACCTAGATAGGAAACAGTAAAAAAAACCTGATGGACCTAAACAACAAAAGATTCGAAACAGCACTGATCTTTTACAATTCATAGGTTACGTCGTGGAAATTAATCTTCCATATTCACTTGACTGGGAACAGTTGCCATCTCAGTTAGTCTGTACAGTGGAAAGTGGGGCCTACGAAGTTCGCTAAAAGCATGCGCTTAAGCTGACATACCGGAAGATTGTACAGAAAGTATGTATTTGTGTCTGCGACCCTAGTCGTGATAGAATTATAAGAAGTAAACTCTATATTTAAAACAAGTTATGCTAATTTTTAGTGTTTGTTGAAAAGGTAGCTTATGAATAGATAATAGACCAATAAGTACAAGTACAAAAGCTTGGCATCTATGGCATCTATGAAAAATGAAAAGTGGCATCTATGGAGTCTAAAGACTTTCCCTTTTCTCTGAAGGACATATTTAAAAATTTGCATATCTAT
The DNA here is from genome assembly GCA_024741275.1 of Chironex yamaguchii. Classification (NCBI taxonomy): domain Eukaryota; kingdom Metazoa; phylum Cnidaria; class Cubozoa; order Chirodropida; family Chirodropidae; genus Chironex; species Chironex yamaguchii. The sequence continues at coordinate 18,612 of JANTCA010075052.1, forward strand.
CAACAAACGACAGCAATTGAGGTAAAAGGTGATTGATATGACTGCTCATCATTTTGGACAATAGTCAATAGTTATCAAGACACATGCTATCTACTTGTTCAGCTGGACAGTAAGATGGAGATTTATCAACATAAGAACATATACTCATGTCTTTACTACTGTAACACATCCTTTCTAAATATCGTGCCAAAATAGTGCGTTTGCCGTACTCTTAAATGACATTTCATACTATGCATGGCTTTAGCTAAAGTTACTCTGTTTAGCTTCTGATAGGAAGGCGGAAAAGGGACAGGCAATTTGAATTCGTATGGCAAAATCAAGTGAAACCTCGTTCTGAGGGTACAGGAGGGAACTATTTACATTTGTAGGAAATTGGAATATTGGTTCCCTCGTGAATATGCTTAGAACAAGCACCTACGTCACAAGGATGAATTTTGTAACAAGTATAAAATCACCTGTCTTGTCAAAGATGCAATTGGTTCCTCTTTCAAAAAGTTTTCGAATTGTCCTGAATATACTTACAAGTTCTAATTTAGTATTTGTAATTTTCTTTCTCCTCATTCATTCCTGTTATGCAAATACTTGTTCCAATATTAGTGTTCATGAGAGGAAGAGATAGCTACATTGAACAAAATAGAAAGAAAAAAGGGTAATTTCTGTCCATCCCTTATCCAGTGTTAACGTTTTCAATCGCATTTGCCCTTTACATTTTCAGCTGTACCGACAGAAAGTAAAAATGTAGTTACCGCGCATATGTAGAATAAGATGTACAAATTCGTGCAAATTCAAGTGAGGCAAGATGATACCTCAATACTACCTCAGGTTTCACCACAAGAAAGAAAGTTTTTCATGGCTTCTTCAGCCTGATGACTGACAGCGCCAAAACAATTCCTTTCTTTAGAAGAAGCACGCAAGATTACTTGGTCGTCACAGTTATACCACTGGTTGATGGCATGGATCAGAGCTGTATAGTAGCCACTATGGAGAGTGTCCTTGTAGTTCATAATACCATTCGCCTTATAGATTATACGAGCCACTTCTACTGATGCTTGTATTCCGACATTGGTTGTTATTTACTTTCTAGAGAAGCGAAGCAGTTGTATAATGAGGATGTCAGGTAGGATTATTGGTTCAGACCGATGTAGTAACGTTCCCACCGCTGGACATCGGTCGATGATGACCTGGTAGGATGTTGCAGGCAAAATACATTCCTGGAGATCATCGGTAGTGATAGCTACCTGGATACTTTTTTTGTTACATTGTTTTCTAACTATAACAGTGGCCAACAGTAGTAAGGACTAAGTGACCCTGTTCCAAATTAAATACTGAGAAACACGGAAAATATGGCAACTGTGCGAAGTCAGGCAATCGGTCAAACACTTTTACTTTGTTTTCACTGACATATTTGGATATCAAAAACTTGGCTTAACCTGATTTTATTTCTATATGCATGCTTCCTCGGCTAAATGATTTAGGATGTTGATAAAAGTATTGATGTTTCATGATTAACGATTGATGATTAAATGATGATGATTGATCATTATAATAATGACAATGATAATGATTAAATGATGATGATTGATCATTATAATAGTGACAATGATGACGATTAAAGACGATGATTTATCAATATAATAATGACAATGATGATGATCAAATGATGATGATTGATCACAATAATAATGACAATGATGATGATTAAATGATGATGATTGATCACAATAATAATGACAATGATAATGATTAAATGATGATGATTGATCATTATAACAATGACAATGATGATGATTAAATGATGACGATTGATCATTACAATAATGACGATGCTTATGATTAAATGATGATGATTGATCAGTATAATAGTGAAAATGATGATGATGACGAAAGTCAAAGATTTTCATAGTCAAATCACCAAATTCTGAAGAATGGAACTTGCCAAGCTGCTAAATCGACTAAAACTGTTCATTTCAAAAGGCTTTAAATCCATGTTCTTGCTCATTGATTTATGTAGTATTCATCGATAGCCACATTAGTATTGTTAATAGACAGCCGTTGTCTGTGATGCAGATAGTGATGAGTGTTATACTGTAATCCGATAGTAAGAATGATACAAATTCATATCAGTCATTCTCACCCACTTCACAATACGATGCTGGTTCTTGTAAAGTACAGGAAAGAGCACGTAACGTATATCATGAAGCCGTTAGATAGCAATCGGGAGGATTTGATGTTATATTATCAAGTAGTTAGCAGTAAAGAAGTGCTGTAACGACGTCTTGGAAACAACTGATTGGATGCTCACTGCGCTTACAAATTGCTTTGGACGTTCTTTAGTCACATGACCAAAAATTTTGAAAACAAAAACATATTTCGCTAATGTTTAGACGAACGCTTCCAAAACCAGGGTCATTTTGATTAACTATGGATAAAACCATACAGATGATTAAGAAACAACTTAGACGAAATCTTTGTGATTGCCTTTTCGACATGCATACTTACTCGCTTACACAGAGCTCTACAAGCCTCCATTAGTGCCAGGCATTGGTAAATTGCAATACTAAACTATGGAGTTACCTGCAGTATTCAAAATATCATGGTATAATTCAGTTTTACACTGTTCTTCGCAAGATTGATCTCAATAACTGTTTATTAACACGAGTTAAAAATGGTTAATCTGAAAGAACCACTTATAAAGAACCTACATGTGGAAGGCCGAAAAATATAAAGAACTTCTAAAGACAAAATCCAGACTTCTAAAGACAAGATCTTAATCGACATCGAATGTCAGACAACCAGAGCTTTGTAGCACGAAAAGACATTTTGAAGTTCTTCAGTAGCTATTTAGTAGGGCCGAGTCACGAATTTTCATTATTCAAGCTATAGTTGCCATAACTCAAGATATTCGGATAAAGTACCCAAACGTATGCGTATGTACCTAATCTCAAGTTAATAAAACGCCAATCTGTACTAATTTTAAAAGCAGCTGTATTACTAAACGTTTCCTGTGTTTAGATGTTCAACGCGTTTTGTTGAAAAAAGCATTAAGCTGCTCCTTCAATTTCTTATCGTAACCATGGCATAGGTTTTGTGAAGTCCAAAATTTGGACAAAGCGATAACCTTTTCCTCATCTTGTCGCTCATTCAGTTCCCTGCAAATTTCACAGATCATGTTTAGACCTTCAGTGACCTTGAATTTCCCTTTCCAATTAAAATACTGATTATATGCTGTGTCATTTCTATCTAAATATTTCAAGTATCTTGCAAGGTGTTTTGGGGATCTAAAATCAGCTACATTGATAAATGATCCAGGGACCGAGTTCCGATTATTGTAGTTTGCCCCCATTACAATGGGTACAAGGCCAGATTGAAGGCCATGGTGCCAATACTTTTCGGTGATATAATCCTTGCAAAACGAATTTTCGAAAGACAAGTAAAATTTATATCGAGCAAGCACCGATGGTCCTACAGACTTGCGATAAACACCCATATTATTCTTATACCTTTCACCGCACTTGCCATAGACATCGACTTGTATGTACTCTTGTAACTTCAGCACATAGTCCTCTCGAAGTAGCCCACAGTGACTCACAACCCAGACGATAAGTTTGTCCTTTTCCTTTGCATAGTTTTTTGTTATTTTGTTTTCCAATTGATAATCGATATTAGTTGTGTCATAGTAAAAATAAGGCCAGAATACATCAGACTCAGTCGTATATGACATTGTCCAGTTGAACAACCCATCATAGGCGGTAAAATTCCACGTGTAGATCGGTGTTTCATGGCTTAAAAAAACCCAGCGCTGCCTTGGGTTCTTAAATTTCCTAGCAAGTTGATGCAAACTTGATGCTGAATGTTGGTAGGGTCCTTGTAAGTCAATGGAATGAAAAATCAGTGCATCTGCCGTATTATTTTGTGTTTTATCATATGTGACGATACAGTTGTTTACTGTGCATTTATTATTTTGTGTGTAGTTAACAACTGCTCCAAAAGGTACTTGTTTCCATTCAGCTTGATAGAATAATCCCGTGTAAAGAAGTATGACCCATTGTTTTTGAATGTTGTTCTGATCATTTTTCTCCATGTGAGTTAGCTTATGGGTTATCTTAGCATTACTGATTATTCCAGGATTCGGCCGTGTAACTGTCGAAAATTTGAAAAAGTGTAAAAGAAAGAGTACAATGAAGAACATCAAACAAACAGCAGCGTGTTTTCTTGATATCCGAGGCGTTCTCAAATACATGATTTTTTTTCCGGTATTCTTTGCAATCAACCACAGTACATACGGTTATAAAGAACAGCTGAACATAAATGGAAAGCGGAACATTAGGACGTCGGCTGAAAGAAAAGCAAATAGACAAGCAATAAGAGACACGCTTATAGTCAATAACAATAAACATAGATAATAGCACCAAATGAAACGCGTAATAAAACTGTATCTTTAGAAGTAAATGGGCCAAACCACAAGAGGTTTCTCGACAAAAATTTACAGCAGTCTTTCAACTCTTCATCTTGTTCTTTCAATTTAAGTAGTCAAAAAGTTGGATGATGTTGACAGTTAACTCCACTTTTATCCAAATATGATCTACAGGACTATTTTTGTAATGGATAAACGTGTTTTGGTAGGGAAAGGTTGTGTTTTTTTTCAACATCGGTACATAGAAAATAGCATGCTCATGCACAACAATACTTTAATATCGTGACTATACTTTGTTTGGATTAACTTAAAAGTTAGAATATGAAGACAAACATATACTCAGCTGAGGCTGGAACTAATCGATTTTCTGTCTATCAATTTCTTTAAATGATTCATCCATCATAAACACTTTTAACTAATAGTTCACCATGAAACATTACCCGAGAGCCACTTGAGGGTACAGTTTACCGGTTGCTGCTTGCTTGCTGATGTTATCTATCATCTGCCTGACCTATTTTACTGTTAAACATGATTTATGTTACTTTAATGGGGGGCGGTGAGACGGCAATACTTCCAGAGACGTAACGAAAAGGAAATTCCATCCACAGCTGGATTTGAAAGAGAACTCTTTGGCTCATAAATGTATGGCTACCATGTGATACTTCTACGTACACCGAGGTAAAATGTCTCCAGTAAAACACGGAGATTGCCGACAACTAGTTATCTTTAGGTTTAATGCAGGTAATGTTTGAGAGTTGATCAAAATTATTTTATCAGAGTGATGAGATGCTGCAGCAAAGTTCAGTTCATATTGAATACTTCAGTAGACAAGAGGTACGTACTAGGTTTTTTGATATCACTCAATTATCCTGAGACACAGGTAATGAATTTGTGTCCCTATGTTCGATCCGTTCATTCACATCTACACATTGTCCAATCAGTTTATATTGAATGTCGTAAATTACATGTATACCTTGTCTCCGTTGATTTTGATCCCAGCAACAAATATGTGTATCTGATCATCTGATACTTTCTTATTACTTTTCATAAGTCGTGCCAGACCCTTCTCCGCCTCCGCTTTTTTTGTTTGCCATTATCTAATTGACATAAAACATAGATGTGCACATTTACTTAAAGCAACATGGCAGCAAAGGAGCCCAGAGGTTTCATAGCCTCTTGAGCAAAACTGCAAACAACACTCATTGCCAAATGTCCTTGGTACACCTAACAGTTCTAAAGCTTAAATTTACTCGTAAACTAAAAATATTACCCTTGTGTCTTTAAGCTGCTCCCTTCCCCCCCAGTGACAATGTTGCTATGTTAAAAGCAGATAAAAAAGGTTTTTTCCTGCTTTGTGCCAATTTCTCGATTAAAATGTGCACTATTGGTCATGAAGCAGAAAATGGTGTTAAATATTGTAAACTGGACCGTATGCGGACAAAGTTCCTCTAGTATAATTTCAAGACTGCATTCAACAACTACAAAAAGTTGGTAAGGACAAGTGCTCAATAATTGGAATTCTTTCTCTACTCTTCTGTCATTATGCATTGGTATGAGGCCAATATAGAATGTTATAGAATGTAGACGACAACGTGTGTTTCAGAAGGATGATGAGAATCAGTTGGAAAGATAGTCATCAACAGATGAGTGCTTGTGAAGGTCAACACCAAAAGTAGATTTCTGGACGATCTGATGAAGAGGAAAATGAAATATGCAAGACACATTCTCAAAGGAAGTGCCGGTCGCCTTCCAAATCTATTTCTGGAGGGCACAATGGAAGGTCAGAGAGCAATCGATACATTAAGTGCAAATTTAGAGTGTTCCGAAATTGTTTTTAGGCTAATATCAGTTCAAACAAATAACAGGATCGTTCTAATCGTCTATCGAAAATCCAACCTAGCTTTTTTCTTCTCCTTTTCCTGTGTCATGTAACCCAAAATTCGTATCAATGCCTTCGAGAAATGACTCATCATAATTTTCTTTTATCATAGAATCCAATCTTCGTCAAAGCTATTTCCAGACCACCTTTTGGAATAAGAGGTCAATATTTTTCATCCGCCGCTTTTCCGCCAACGTCATCTCTGTACTTCAAAAAACAGTAAATAGCCCTTGATATCTCACGAGGGACATGATCAACTGTTTGGGGCACAACTTTGTCATGGAACCTTATTTTCCAAGCAACAGGATAGGGATCTGATTCCAAAGCTTCTTTGTTTTCCTCCTTCATTGCAAACACGTTTTGCCCTCTGAAAGGTTTCTTCCAAGTTGTCTTCCCATGTACATGCCACCCTCTACTTGCAATTTTGTGCACTATGATACTCTCCACGAAAAATATATTTAAAACAAAATGCGTCGAATTTTCAAAGGAAAAATATTTGTTTTCATGCCAGTATTATCATTCCTGGGGCTGGTACTTCAAGATTTACAAGCTTGAGTTGGAACGTTTAGCAGTAGCCCTAGAACACACTGATGAAACTAAAGTTTGGCGGATCTGCTAATAGCTGGATGATAAAATAATGCTGTAATTTCTTAAAGGAGAAAAATCGAAAATTGCATAATCATAAATACAAAAAAGGAGAGAAAGTGAATCCTCCCAACGATATCAGTTTTCTTTTGGCATGGAAAGTCACATGATATTCGTGGACGTTTGATTTCCTTCATGAGGTATGGGGAGTCTAACTTTCTACGTCCTTTGTTGTTACATGCAACTGATGAACCATGTGATCCTCGTTTAACTGATCGAGAACGCGAAGAAGTTATAATAAAGCTCAAGCCCATCACTGAGCAAAAAGGAAGGAATTGTAAAATGTACTGAGCGTGGTCACCTCAGCCACGAGTGGAATTAGGCCAATTTGGCGCTGTAAATGGCAACAAGGCAGCAATTGTAAAGTTTTCTGCACAGTTTCCCAACATTAAAAGGCAAACTGCAAGTAATTTCAAAAAATCATATTTAGAATGCAAGAAAAAGAATAATGGTAGTAAAGTAACAGCAATTGGAAAGAAAAAAGCTGGCCATCCAACATTGCTACCCAATGATCTGATATGTAAACTATTGAAACTGTTTCAGCTTTCCATCTGAGGGGCACCCCTGTGTCAGCTTCTCTGATCAATGCCATTGCAAAAGGTATAGCTCTTGCAAATGATCGTTCATTGCTTTGTGAGAATGGGGGCTATATCTCGTTAAATGCAGACTGGGCACGTCAGATTCTTTATAGAATAGATGTCATTGGTCGTAAAATGTCTCGTAGGATGGCAACAACTGCAAGAATTCCGATTGCTCCAGGGATACTAAAGGAAACGAAGCTCGATTTCCAGAGAGAATAAAAATTTTGCAAGCGAGATACCAAGTACCAGATGACTTGATACTAAATTTTGACTACACACCTTTGCCATGTGTTTCAAATCATAGTCTCCACAAAAAAGGCGCTCCCGGTGTACCATTAGTTGGCAAGGGCAAGAAAAAGCAGATCACAGGAACGTTCATGGTCACTAAGTCTGGAAACGTTTTGACAATGCAATTAATGTTCAAAGGCAAAAGTGAAAGATGCTTGCCAAAAGATGTTACTTTTCCGGATGGATTTGATCTTACATAAACCCAAATTCATTAGAGTAACAAAGAAAAAGCTTTGCAGCATTTGACCAAGGTGGTTTTCCCTTATCCTGAACAATAAGAAAGCCGAGCTTAATTTGCCTGTCGTGCAAAAGGTGTTATTAATTTTTGACGTTTATGAAGGTCAGAAGACAAAAAGGTACCAAGATTACATTGAAAGTAATAGATTCACGTAGGTTTATGTTTCGACAAACCTGACAGATCAGTTCCAACCATTGGACATCACAGTCAATGGCCCTGCCAAAGAGTCTTTAAAAAATAAATTAGGAGAGTGGTATACAGTGACAAAAATATGAACGTAAACAAGAAAACTACTGATTTTGTCTTTCTGTGTGAAATTGTAATGCCAGATAACATGTTCATGCTAAAACATTTCGTTAGCATGTTGGAATGGTTAACTGCCTAGGAAAGCCGACTTACCTTGCAACATCAAATGTTATGTTGATATCATAAGATAAGTTAGATAAGTTTTACCTCATGTCCTTTGTCCGGATAGATTACACAAGTCAGGAAATTCTAGTTAGGGTTTCCTTTGCAAAGAGTTTTTCATTCCAGTGTCTTACGCCAACATGTTCATTCAACTCTTCGGGATTTTTCTGCTCCAAAAGGACCTTTTGCAAATATCAGTGGGAGTGACATAAATCCATTTGGAAGAAAAGCAATGAATAGGATGTATATGAAGAAGCCTAAACAAAGAAAAATTATTTGCTTATTGCATGCACCAGATTCTCCTACATTTGACAGCAACTACAGGAGTAAACATAATAACAAGTATCAAACAATGGAACTGGCAGAGATATTCCATACAAAGACAAAGACGTACCAGCAAACCCGTTTGCTGCTTGTTCTGGATTAAAACTGAAGAAGAGCGACAATATTGATAAAAGAGAACGAAGTACCAAATCGGTATATCGTCCCCCCCAAAAGATTCCTTCATAAAGAGGCAGGGCAAGGTCTCATATAGAAGCACTATCAATACGTTTCAAGAGAGATGCCAATGCCGCAGATACTGTCAACAAATTTCAAGATTCCCAGCATTTCTGTAAAACATTCATTGTTAGAAATGTGGAGGAACATGACCACTATTCACCGAGGACATCTTGACATGTATGGTGACCAATTACGTTTACCCTTCTTTTCCAAACCTCTCTACACTGCTTCAAATCTGTGTTCGTCTATCAATGTCTTCAGATTGTGCAGAGCGCTTGTTTAACAGAATGAAGGTAATAAAAAGTTACATTCGACCATCTATGGAAAATTATCGTTTGTCAAATCTGACGATCCAGAGTCTCTGCAGAAACACTGAAATTGATCAAGGCGAGACCTGAGACAGGTTTGCAACAGAGCCTTTTTAAAGAAATTGTAAGTGGGCGCGTTGGCGGGGGGGGGGGGGGTGCATGTTAGTATGAGGGACTAGAATGCATGCCAAAACATTTGGCGCAATAGAGGTACGTCAAAATTTCATAAAATCAAATAAAATAAATTTACATGAAGTGAATGAAATTAAAGAAGTACTTAAGATAAAACGAATTTAATTACTCGCCGAAAGTAAAAATATTCTTTAAATTAAAGTCTCAATAAATCCCTTCACAAAAACTTTTTTAATAAAATCTCTTTTTTAAACTCCTGCACTTGGCCTTGATTCACTATGATCCTTTTTCAAAAAAAATCGTACTATAGCTGGATGTTGGGGCCACCATTCCATGCAATCAACAGTCTCCTTCTTAGTATTATTTGATGTGTTGATGTTCGCAGCTTCTTCAGCTATTCTCTTTGATCCATTTCTCCTCAGCACCACCAAAATAAGGTACGTCTTTCATCGCATTGAACTTCTAGATTGCAACATCTTGCACCGAATGGTTTATGGTCCTTTAAGCATATTGTCTTATCCTAGCAGACGAGGCTCTGCTTATTAGACCTTGTCACTTTTACCTTGCTCTTTAATTACTTTACTGTCAGATTAATTTTCAATACATTTGAGCTGTCTTCATACCTGTCTCCAATGAATGCAAATTTAGCATGACCGATAATGTATTCCATCCAATTACACATTGCTTTTGAGGGATGCCATATAGTCTCTACTGGCGGCATTAGTCTATTTCACGAAACAATCGTACTTAAAAAAGGGATAATTTTCTGGGCGAAAAAAATCACAATTGGAGGGCAAAGCTTAGGGATGGGAGGGGAGTTGCCTACCAGTTTTAATGTTGAAAAGTCCAGCCATTAAAAAGAAGAAAACTATTAGTTGATCTTCCAGGTCAGCCCGAGCTTGAAACTCGTTTTAAATCTTTACTGAGTACTCCTCTGGTATTGGATCCAAAGCAAATCTTGCAATTGGCAAACTTCACCATACATTCTTGACTCCCAAACTTATATTGGCCACCGGCAGCTGGCGATTACTGCGGATCAGACACAGACACACTTCACATTTAGTTAAATACTGTACAGTCCTAGACCTACACTGGGATTTATTACTGGCAGATTAAGAAAAAAAACATTGAAAACATACCAGTATATCAGTGCAATACATCAACATCTTATTTCTTCCTGTGTTCTGCATTATAGGCAGTGACGGATTAAGGGTAGGACTGCCCAGGCTGAAGCCAGGGGCCCCAATATCTAGAGGATCTAATAATTTTGGATGCAAAAACATTGCTTGTATTTAAAGGTTTATTCTTAGACAGGCAAAAGGAGATTACGAAAATGGAAAGGTATACGAGAGAGACTATCAGCAGTGCAGTGTGGGGGGATACCAAGACATCGTACTTGCTCATTCAAAACTATTGACAGTCTCAGTGTCCCTCTTGTTATTAATTTAGTAATGTGATTGTCTCATCTTCTTCCTGTAGTTAATTCAACTTAGTGCCTAGGTTATTACTTATGTTGTTTCACTACTTGCTGGAGGATTGCAATACATTTTTGGTGCAGTCTGCTTATGTCTGGCTTTTCAGTAAACTGTTGTTAACAACTTAGTGTCCGTTTTTTCCACTAAAACATCAAGAAAAGGTAAGAAACTATATTGTTCCTTTTCAACCATAAATTGAGAGCTGGATGTAACTGAATAGTAGTATATGAATTTCTGTGCCGATTTGCAGCTCGGTATCTAGGTCGCACTTTGTTGTTTACATTGCAGTTTCTTGTACAAGTTGTGCAATCTTTGTTTCTCATGACTGAGGTAGTCCTCACCAGTCGAACACTTGAAAGCAAGCACTATTCTTGAGGTCAGCCACAGAGGGTTACGGGGAATAGTTACCCCTCATTTTTAAAGATCATGGCTATCCAAATTTTGCTAAAAATGACATAAAGTTATTGGGGGACTAGTGTATTTCAATGTAATACTTGTCTTTAGTATTTTTACTTCACCTAGGACAGTAACGGCTATTTTATGTATTGCATTTTATTAAAATGCAATAGCTCATGTTAAGAAGGACATTGCTCCAAACGAAAAAGGATGTTTCGAGAGCCGGAAAGGGGTGTCCTCCTAGACAAAAGGGGTGTGGTTAAAGACTTTTCTTACCACCACCTGGCGCCACCACTACTTGAGGTAGTTCAAAACAGAGTTTTCAGATGTAAAAGAGTTTCTTAAATAAGTTTTTAAGTTTCTTTCAAAAGAAAATTGTGATGCAAAATTTTTGAGTTCTTTGGGCAACTAATATTGAGGCAGTAACACAAGACGATTTATACATTGAATTTGACAATGGTAACTCTAAAAGTAGCTCATGATTAGACCATGGGTGCAGGGGCGTACCGGACCCTCTCGGCCAGGAGGGGCAAACAGCTCACAAGGGGCCCTACCAATACATATATTTTCTTACAGGTATCTTTTTATGTTAGTCTAAGGGGGCCCAAAATTTGAAAATGACCTATCAGGGGGTTGTCGCCCCTGCCCGCTTGTCAATTACGGCACTGCATGGGTGATATTTCCACCGCTCTTTCACTTTTTTAAAATCCCATATGTATTTGGGTCGAGCTTGTACTTAAGTTGCCCTCCCAATTTGACTTTAGGGTGTGTATATTATACAACATTCTACTTCACTACCCCTAAGGAAATTTTGAAATCTGAGCATTTGAGGGAAGGAAAGAGAGGGGAGGGTTTTTGTTTGGGCATATTTAGACTACGTTTGCGATCTGTTCTTCAGGCTTCTGTTTTTGGCACCAAAACACGACTTTGTTTTCATGCAACGGCTGACCGAACTTTCCGGGTAAATGCAAAATTGGGAGGGCAACTAAATTACAAGTTCACCCAATTATTCTGCGGACAACACTTGCAGCTGCACTTTGTACTCACTACAGATGACGATAACAATACTGACGATGATGGTGCCGATGACGATGATGGTGCCGACGACGATGATGGTGCCGACGACGATGATGTTGATAACGATGACAATGGTGTCAATGAACACGATGATGATAATAATAATGATAGCGACGAAAACGATGATGATGTTCAACACGACGATGTCAATGATGATGACAACAATGACGACTGTTTTGCAATGACACACGTACTACAGATCACTGAACCATATCGTACAGTCCAGTTTCGGCTCCCTGTGGTAAAACCCAAGGCTTCCAATTTTATCTGTATGGAAGCCCAACAACAAAAATAAAGCGCCTGCTTGCACTGCCAACGGGACATGCAGACCATGGTACTGTACCTCTTCCCTTTTAAAGCTGTCAACCCAATACAGCAGTGCATTTGAGATACGTTGTCAGACTACTTTTACAACGTAAAAGTAGATGCCATTCCGTGGAGCATTTACCATTTCGTGGAGCATTTACCATTTCGTGGAGCATTTACCATTTCTTTTTCCAAACAAGATTGGACGGGGCATTGCACTTAACAGAGCCAACTCGGCTTTCTTCGACAAACGACTGTTGCTGCTGATCACGACTAGGCATGGTAAGTCTGCTACCTCACAACTAGGGTCTAGGGACTCAAGTTGCAAACTCACTTGCATTTTGCCAGTTGCCAATTGTAGACACGTTTTAACTGTACTTCATTTTCACTCGGTAATCAAATATAGCTTGCCAGTTGGCATCATATATACGACATGATTATATTTTTATCATGCAAAAAAGATGAAAGAAAACGTGAAGCCCTGATTTACCATGGTTTGGAGTTTGACATGTTCAAATGTTGAACAAACACGGACTCTGCTAAGCAATCTCCCATCTTAATGTAGTCTGTCACATGCTTGTAACTAAAAGGCTTTCTTAGAGAAAAATCTTGAAAGAGATCATTATATTTCATGAAAGTTAAAGGGTCACATTTGTCGTCAAACGACATCCACATGACCTTTGTAAGGTTCCAGAATTAGAAATGCAATTGGTTGCTTTAACTGTTATGTGAAAGTTTATATATTTTGGAAAGTGTTTGGTTTTCAATGAGCCATTAATTGCAAATATTGATTAATTACTTTGTACATTACAATTATTAGACAGTCAAAGCAGTTTATTACAAGGACTTTATATTGCAAGTAAAGTGTAAACATTGTTGTTTCTCCTTTGGAAAAACAAAATGATAATCTTAATCATGCTACAGAGAAGACAAGGATAGCACACTGGTAACTGGTAGGTAGAGGACTGAACTAAAATAGGTTTATGAACCAGCTAGAATGCAAAGAGGATACTAAAGCAAAGATAGAGAAATAAACTGTAGAAATGTCAGAATTGAATAAATGTAGCAAAGAGGGGATGTAGTAGGGAAAATGTATGTTTGGAAATGATATGAACAGGAGAAAACAGACCCAAAAGCAATATTGTCATTGCAAAGCAACTTCTTGATTGCAACTGATGGTTGCTGGTGGGGAAACCAAGCTTTGAGTAGGGTGAAGTTTGCATCACACAGTTCCACAACTGCTGTTTATAACAATGACATTCAGGGAATGCTTACAGGTCCATGACCATCTTTGGAGATGTCCAGAAATGGAGTTGAAGAAGAATGGTCTACATAGGCTTTTAATCATAAGTCTGTCTGAGTACAAAGGGCTTTATAATATAAAGTATCATTAAATTGCAAAAGTTCATGTTTAGTTAATCAATCATATTTGTTCCAACATCTACGTTGTATGTTAATGTATGACTCAAATCACTTGTTTAATGACTCGTAACTGCCCAAAGTGGTGACATTATAAACTCGCTTGTGGTGGACTCAGGTTAACTTAGCTCTGTGGATTTATTAGTTAGAGTTTATAGTTTAGAGTTAAGTAGAGTTTATGTTTAGTATCACTCTAGATGTCTGTTTTATTATGTCATTTGGATCGTAATAAAATTGAATTTAAGTCTCAAATTCACAGTTTTTACACATTTTCATATGATTTTCATTTGCTTGGTGGTTCCATCAGAACTAGTCCAAATAGCTCAAAATTTAGTCATAAACTTTAGGAGTTGGATTGAAGCAAATTTAGAATGGAGACAAACTGATTTTTTGAAAACCATTTTTTGGCTTGGGGAATGATGCACCCTACTTTATAGGCGCAGAAGCTTGGGTATGTGGTGAAAGTTTTTTAAACCGTTTGTTCTGAGAGCACCAAAATACAATTTATGTATGTTGACTGTCAGAAGTGCAAGAAACAAATTTTGAATCCTTAAAGACAAGGAAGTCTTGGAAGGATTTAAATCATTCATTAGTGGTTATGTTTGCATATGGTGATTTGATAATACTAGTTAAGTTTAGGTGATTGTAAGAGTTAAAAAACAATACAGTCAATGTAGAAATGACAAAAGTAGTGTTATTAAGCTGTGTGATATATGGGTAAAGTACTCATTATTGACAAGTATGAGTAATTGATTGTTTAATTGATGTGTACCAAACATTTCAGATAAAATGAAAAAAAGCCAGAAGTTGGCTGGAAAAGGAATTAGTCAAAGTTTGATTGATCAGAGCTTAAAAACCTCAGATTCAGTCTTGATTTACAACAGTGATTATTAAAGGGCTGAAGAAGAAATAACTTGTGGCTAAAATGTTCTACCAGAGCTTTACAGCAGAATTTTATCTGGTGGTAAATTGTGAAACATTTCTGCCTAGTCACTGATCACACGGGAATTAAAAACATACCTAAGTTCTTCCCTGCTTACTTTGCTGTTGATGAAAGCCTACTTGCTATCTGCTTCCTTGACAGCAGCAAGTGGCAGGTTTGTGACGTGACTCCTTTGTACCACAAAGGCTTTTGTCATGTGAGGAAAATATTACTCGGATAAGATAAAGCCATGGCATCATTTATTGGAAGAAACTTTCAGCTTGGATCAACTTATCATAAGCAGCTTATTCTTCGTATTGTTAATAATAATCAAGATATTGATTTTATATTGATCACTATTGGTTATATTTTGTTAAATCGTAATGGTTTTTGTGAATTTCCCCATGTGTATTAGCGTGCGGTATTTTGTAGATATAAACGTGCCATAATGAAGACATCTAGAAGTTGCTTTTTATCATTGTAGTACAAACCCATGGACTGCTGTATTCAGGGTAATTCAAGACATTGCATTAATTATGTTCTTTATGTAGGTAAATGTTCTCTTGTTCTTAAAGTCTTAGTGATGTGGATTTAATTTAGCTATCATTGATGTGTATGAAAGTGGTTTTTGTGCTACAATTGGCCTTGTTTTAGGACCCTGTCATTTATAAGATCACTGATTTGCAAACTGTGACATAGACACATACTTGGGAAGGACTTTGGAGCTTGAGCCCTTCCTGTTGAAATTTGGGAGGCTCAACCTCCCCCCTGTGAAATAACCAAGCGAGCTAGCAATTTTTTAGACTAATCTTTCATTTTCTTTGTTTCACGCATAAAAGTCATGTCAAGAGATATAGCCTGATACACATTACTTATTTACTTTATTTACTTATTACAAAATGAAGTTTTTGTGAAATTGAGGTCAGATCCAGCTCAAAATCAATCCTTAGGAAGAGGCTGGAAGCATCAGAGAAAAAGTAATGGGCAGTCTTTGTTGATGCTATGGATGGCTATTGTGATAAGATCTAGAGATAAGGATTGGGCAAAGGTAAATAAATCTGTAGGAGAAGAAAGTCAAGCAGAAAATATCGAAGATTTGAAAGGAGCTGTTAGAGCAGTGGTAGTTGTAGTAGGCTTAGGCAAAGGGAAGTTTAGGGCAAGCTTCAATTTTTCCAGTCATTGCACAAGACCTTTATAAGTAAAAGTGTTTCTTCATTTTGGACAGCGTGGTTTGTTGGGTTGACCAACCGATTTGAGCCCAATGAAACATTAGAACAGCTAAAGAAAGTTGAGCAACTTCTTATCAGAGAAGAAAAATCAGTCGATTAAATTCAACAACACTACCATAAATATGTTCTAGTGTTTGCTTCTGCTTAAAAAGGACCTTCAAAGCAAACTGACGTGAGTGTCACTTCTGCTTTTATTTATATTCTGTGCCTACGATAATGTATGTCTCAAGAGTGATCTAAAGCTGTAACAATAATGAATATACACAAGGAAGAGGTCATGAATTTGTCAGTTGATGAACTTGTTGACACCTTCATATCAGGAAATGCTGAGGAATGCCTAAATAAAATTGACAATCTAAATTGAAAGGAAGTGATTCTTATTTAAAGATGATATTTCATTCATTTCATTTGTTTGCGCCTGCGTCTTTGTTCGTGTTATATTAACATCATTAAATTTAATCAAGATGAAATAATGACAATAATGAAAAATGTACAGGAAAATCACCTTAAAACCCTCAGTTAAGGATATTTCTATCCTGTGACATTGCAGCCTCCATTAGCAATTACCATTAATTTTTAAGCCCCGCCTGGAAAAATATGTCTGCCTATGAACTGTGCTGCCACTGGCTAAATTTTCTTTCTATTATGGTTTGCTAGGAGAGTTTCTACCATTCTGGTAACTAGTTATTTTGTACCTTTGACTCCATGAAAATTGGTCAAATTTTATTTTGGAACATCCCCAGCAAATTTCAGTAACTAATGGCCTTTTAATTCAATTCTAGAAATAACGTGGGCTATGAAATAGAAACTATAGCATGTTGGAAATATTTTGTATTGAATATGTTTTCTGTCATGTTAAACCTTTGACGTAAATGCCATAGATAAAGTAATATTTGGTTATTTTACATGGAATGCCACCTGTTGTTAGAAAGTGGATTTATTTTGTGCCGTTCTGGTTGCCAGATGGTGAACTTGTAGTTAATTTACCCTCGTCAAGAATGGTGATGCCCTTTTTGTTTGTTTTTAATGTTCTGTGACCTTAAATAAATTAAAATACTAAACATTGCAGGAGCCTCACCCTAAACCCCACTCGAGGCTTCTGATCAGACCCAAGCTCCCACTTCTCTACTATTTAACTATCTATAACTGAATGTTAAATGATCAAGATAGCAAAAATCTCTGGACAAGCTTTAAAGCTAAAAATGGCTTCAAAGTGGTGATAAATGTAAGTGCTAACCACCTCCTAACCTTATGATATGAAGTAGATTATTACCTTGTTGTCACTTGATGTATCAAATGCTGATGTGTCTCATGTTGAAGTAGGCAAGGTTGCTTGCATGTAAAGTCTCATTCTGATTTCAGTATTAAAAGTAGCCTTCAGTGCCTTGTTATGTAGTAAAATTTAATTGTCTTACTAACATTTGCAAATCTTTGGGAAGCCATTTGACATCCATTTTTAGAAATGGAACTACAAGCTGTGTTGCCATTACAACAAGGTATGCTTGTAGACTACAAAAATGATTAAAATGTGAGTTGCATATTAAGTTGAAACAAGATTTTTTGTTTCAATAGTTGCCCAACTGCATTGGTATAGTGCAGGTTTTATATTGGTTTTACCACATCACTCATAGTTACTTGTTTCTAAAAGGTGTTACTTATAGTTACAAATAATAAAGTCCAGGT
>JANTCA010075053.1:0-15122 GCA_024741275.1 Chironex yamaguchii
AATATGCTACCCTATAGCAGAGTCCCTTTCTTTAGTCATAAGGCAACATTTACAAAGTCGCAGGGGTTGCTGGCGAATGCTGGTCGAACCTGTGCGAATGTGTCTTGGCACAAGCTGCTTGATTCGGTCAAGGCTTTATAGATGTCACTTTTACTTAAGACAGTTTTTAAGGAGATATTTTATAGACGGGGACTTGAGAGTGAAAGATGAAATGTTGTCGTATACCTCTTCAAGATTTTTTCTATCAAATGACACGGAAAGTGAAAGATAATCACCATACGTGCTTGTTTTAGCTTTAATGAAATGAGAATGACTTTTAGATCTAATAAAATACACCATCGGCATTTTGTTGTCATGTAACAACTCAGATTTTTCAATAAACCAAAGTAGGAGTATGAAAGGTTAGTAGCGGGGAGTATTGCAGATTTTGAAGCTTGAAACATAAGCATTTGTCATTACTTCCTTTACTTCTAAGCCATGGACATTAAACACGTCTGACAAGAAAGGACAGACGGTTTTAGAAATTCGTTACTACCATCGTTTAGTAGGGGGTAGAAAGGATAGAAGACGAATCGTCTAATGCTTGCTTAAAAATGAAGTTTCCAACATGTAGTCTTAACTTCTTTGAAGATCTAAACTGACGTACAGGAGGGCCAGCCTTCTAACCGTATTCCTTTTTGTCACTAACGAAACACGGATTTTAGATGGAAGCAATCTTGTGTAACAGATCGATAACAGACTTCCTAATATTAATCTACAGATCTGACATTTTATGTCTACTCTGAAAGTTCCGTAAGCATTTGATACTTGAAGTGGGCAGGGTCTCTCGAATTTTGGACTACGTCACTAAGAATGTCCAATGACCGGATTTAAAACAACAGTACCTCCTTGAACTTGAATTCTGACTTATGAAGACCAAGCGCCAATGATTAATAACAACGACCGAAAGATACATGTAACGAGCAAGGTTTCTGATGACTACCTGTCACAAAGTAATTTTATTGAGTTAGTGAGTTACACACAGGATATCGATAATGACAATCTTTTAAAAGGCTGTTAGTAAGCACTAAAATAGCAGATCCCTCTAATTTTGTATGCTACGTATGCTATTGGTTGAAAAAGAATGATCACCGAATAAAAATTTTTTCGTTCCAGGTTAAACATGATCATGATAACTATGGATTAAGTAGTATAAATTTATAATTTGTTATATTGACCTCTGTCTTGCATGCTAAGTCGCGATTAGTTGGAATAAAGTGCACTTCTCCTGTAGTCATGTTTATGATCATCTGCCTTCATATAAACATTACTGTCATTTTTTCTATCTAGAAAGGAATTGGAGAAGGCACTGAACCAGCCATATTTTTCTTTCTTCTTCCATCTCATTAAAACTAAAATGGATTGCCTTTAAAGAATGTGTAAAGAATCGTCATTATCCTTTTATTTTGCCGCCTGACTAAAACCTTGTAGGTCAAAAATTGACAGACAAATTGTTCTCTTCAACAGCAGGAAAATTACAAATTTTATATTTAACTGATTACTATTACACTCATGCTTCTTTTAACTTCTGTAAAAGTAACATATGTCCGAATTATCCCCTTGGACACATCACCTCTGCGCTTTATAAATGTAGCCAAAATTAACAGTCCTTACGCGTATTCTGGTTTTACAAGGACTAGGTCAGATTGCTGGAATAGTATGATGTTAGAGTGTCCGCTTTGCATGCGGAAGGTTGTGGGTTCGAATCCACGATCAGATCATACAAAAGACTTTCAAACGGTACATAATGCTTCCTTGCTTTGCACTTACTGAATGGATTGTGGAACTTAAATACACAGTGCTACCAGTGGGTCAACTCCCGTCAGTACCATTCAATGTGCTTGCACAACTGTGAGACCCAGAGGTTAAGGAAACAGAGTTTTCGCCGCCTAAACATGAAAATGGTGCGAGAAACAGCTTTTACTTTTCGGGACCGAATATCTTTTAGAGGGGAGAAGTAGAAATAATAAAGGGGAAGTGGAACACATAAGACCGGGAACTAGCTTAGAAGAATGACAACATAATACCCGATGCCCAGTGTAAGGCGAATAATTGCATCACCTCTGCTATTGTAGTATATAGTTTAAGGTGCAAGAAATCAAATATTAGCATTGCCAAATAATGACATTAGAAGATCGATTACAGTTTATTTAGGTACCTAACTAAAAGATGCTATACAAAACGTATTGCATGGAAATAATAACGTATTGCATGGAAATAATTTTTTCCCCTTAACCTAAACAGGGTATGGTTTCAAAAGACAAGTTCAAAGAAGTGCTTATCAAGTATTTTCCGTCGAAAGATGAAGAGTCCATTCATGCCCTCATGACAACAGCTGAAGCAGAAACTGGTCCACTTGATGAAGGTGTGGCTTACAGTGTCCTTTTAACAGAGGTAGGTTTACCTTGGCCATTCACACCGTAGTCGAAAAGTGTGTGGATCGTTTCTCAAGACTACACACCTCAAAGCTATCTCGTGTACAGCGCATTGTTATAGTTTTAGCTGCTCATTAAATTGCCATACACAGTCAAGTTTATTCAGTCAGTTAAAATGATTGCGTAATGTAATTAGAAAACGTCACTTTTGTCTTTTCTTGTTGTTTCTGCACTGCTCTGTCTATCTTCAGAATTCAGCGATTGATTTGTGAAATAAGACAAACTATCTTTGGTCACTGAATGTGGAGCTAAAATTAAGGAATTTTTAAGGAAGTTTTAGTATTAGCACTGGTGGTAGGTTCCTTATCAAAGTGGCCTGTAGCTGTTTCGCTGATGGTGCTGTGTTTTGCAAGGTGAGTTCTTGCGATATGTAGGGAAGATTGTCAAGATGGCAAGTATTGATCGGATGCAGTACTATGGTTGTGAGTTCATCTATGTACTTGCATATATAAATTGAATATAATCAGCTCTTGTTACATAGGGACTAAGGGACAAATGGCATACCTTCCTATGACAGCTTTAGTTAGTATACGGATTAACACCTTGCCTTTATGAGAGTCAAAAATTCAATGAAGAATCTAGGGGTAATACGCCATAAAATTAAAAACTTTTCCTGTTCTATACACATGATTTGATTCATTTACCACAACGAATTCTGTTTCTTGATTCTTCTCATTTCTCACATTGCAAATTTGATCGTTTCTTTGTAAAAATAGAATATTGCTTTAGAACACGATCTACAGATCAGCTGTGACAGAGCTTATTTTTTACTGTAAAATTTTTCAACATTTCTGTTAGGTAAACGATAGGAGCGATGTTCAATTGGTTTGCCATCTTTTATTTATCCAAGACTCCAATGTTGATAAAGAACGGATGGTGTGGCCTTTTTCTATTTTTGAGAAATATTGAATTGCCCCTTTCGTAATTGCATTTCTGTAGTTATTTTATCATTTAGTCATTGAATGTTATTCGTTAATTATAATTAGTTAGTTAATTATACTGAGATCTGAATTTTTCAGAAACTTCAAGTTCACGCACTACTTTCTTTGCACAAGGTAGAGTTAAACGTAATGTTTTTGTGTCTGTTATCTAAATTGTGCTTAGAGTGAGGATGGACAACAGGGGATGTTTGCTTCCAAAGTCCTGGAGCAAAGAACGAGGGAAAAATTGTCGTATATAAGGCAAATAGAAGAGCGCCTTCAGGGAAAGGAGTAAGCGTTTTTACTTTTATCAGTATTATGATCGCCCACTTTTGAGGGAAGGTGGTGTTTTCAGTCATGGATGTATTTGTCTTTATTTTCAGGCTCAAGCCTGTGAATGCCTTGATCCTAAAACTTCATTTTTAGTATGAAGGTACATCTTTACAATACCCAGGCCACGTTTGAGTATCAAGGTCACAGGGTCACGATCAAGGTCGCAAAAGCCAAAGCAATAGTTGTTTACAACTTCAACTAAATGACATGTTTGGTACTGCTTTTGGTAAGGGGCGATAGGCCTTCGACTGAAAGACAATCTTTGTTAGTATAGTAGCAATAGATATGCCAGGTGCAAAACGTAATCTGCTAATAAAATTCACTACCAAGCTAATAATTCTTAAGGTATTAGCCATGGCTTTATGTCAAAAGATGTCAAAAGTTTTTGGTGAAACGTAAGAAAATAACCATGCAAAAAGTATATGATTAATATAAGTCAAAGTAATAAGTAGTAAGGTACTCGAGATTATTGTCTTCAATGAAGTTAGATGCTTCTTGGTAAATATTCTTTGCATATTTTTGTTGACACGACGCCATGAACCCTAAAATGCTAGTAGAATCTAATTTTTCTTCTTTATGGTTCCTAAGTTCGTAGCAGGTTAGTTTTCTGTAGCGGTTTTTGTTGTTTTCTTTTCTTTGACATCACTGTTATCTAATAGGAAGCTATTTATTTATTTGGTCAATATACCGAGATATGTGCCCACTTATCTCCGAATCCACTCACAAATTGGCTGTAGAACTTTAACATACTGACTATTTAGCGTCTCCAGATTGTTACTAATTCAAGAATAACAACCGTTGCTATTTTGTCGCCCCTCTACATCATGGTCCTTTATGTAACTAGTCTATTGCATACGAATATTGATCTTCGGCATATTTTTCCTTCAGTTTAACTCGTAATAAAGCCTGAATAACTTCAAAACGTATTTGTCTACCCGCATTTGTCTATCTTGTAGAAGTGTCACGCTAGAAGAAGCGCGAGAAGCGCTGCTCATCGTTGATCCAGGTTTAGACGAAACGACATGTTTCAAATTCTTATCACGAGGATTTGGATTAGCCAGAAACAAGCTTAAGCCTGCCACTAAGATTGACCTGCATAGTTTAGTGGAAAATTTGAAGACTGGATCTATTAACAGAGTGAGCACGTGACAAAATTCTTTATCTTGTAAATAGAGTTGATGTAAATGATTAGTGGCGGAGCCAATCTTTGGCTACGAACTTGAAATGTACAGAGGACTTTAAAGTCTTGTAAAAGGAGTGTATAACCACACAACTGTATGCAGAACGTTTCCCTGTATAATTTGGTAGAAAAGAAAAATGGAAAATTGTGTGTAACTTGATTGCAATTTATTTATTGTTCAACGTCTCTTGGGCAACGTTTTACTATCTTATCTGCAGTTTTGTTGTCTGCCATTGGATCGGACGGCGAAAAACGTTTTCGCTCGTAAAGCCTTGCGAGTTTTGAATACCCCATTAGTCATTCCAAAGGTATATTTGAAGCTTACTACTTTATGCCTCTGTCTAGGGGCTGTGGGGCCTGAGGTTGAGAAAATCTGCTGAGCTCCTGTAGGCAGTTGTTTAATTTTCCAAACTTATGCTATAAATTATGTTGGGGCAAATTTACCTAAAATTTATGCTCATGAGATCTTTCTATTTAAATCACATTGGCTGCTATCTTATTGTAGATTGTCTTATAAAAGCAATTAACCTTATATAACAGTAGTTCATTACTAAAGAGGGCTATGTAATATTGTAGCTAGACGTTAAGAGACTACAAGAATCAAGAATGCAGTAGATCCCTCAGTTCACACTCTGCACAGTAATCAATAATAATGTACTGTCTCGTTCTACAACGCACGTAGAGTACATGAGTACGAGATTGCCTGTCTTCTCATCAGTATCATAACAATCCTCCACTTCTGGCTGGAAAGCTAATAAATGCAACGACAACGATTCAAATTGACTTTTTGTCCATTTTCAAGTTTGACTACTTGATCAGAAATTTGTCTTTTCACTTGTAAACGACCAGTGAACCGGGGACCAAGAATTGAGGGATTGGCAAATTTGACATGAACAAACCGTGGGCATTTAGAAGTAACGAGTGGTTCAGTTCGGTTTTCTGGTGTCCATGTCAAATGTGCAGGAGTTCCAAAAAATAATAAAAATGCATCACACGAACGGTTCATGTCAAATAATGCAGGCGGCAATTGGTTCAGCCAGCTTTTTGTGTTGTTGGCTGATAAAGATGCACGGATGCAGTCTTTCAAGATGCGATGGTTTCTCTCAATCTTAGAGTTACCCTGAGGATAATAGGGCGCGCTGCGCGTTATTGAAAATCCACATTTTTTTTGCTAGACAGGACAAAACTTACGAGATAAATTTTCTACCATTGTCACTCAAAACTACTGGAGGAGGGCCATATTTCTGAACCCAATGTTCCTCAAAAGAGTTGGCAACCGTTTGTGAAGTGATATTTGTGAGAGGAACAGCATCAAAATATCCGGAGCAATGATCAAGCATTGTCAAAAGGTAACAATAACCTCCAGTAGTTACAGGTGTAAGGGCCCCACAATGTCCAACGCGACAAATTCACGTGGCTTTACATCAGGATATGTGGGCAAATGACCTTTTTGGGGTGGTTTGAAAGAATAAGAGCTAGTATCATTACAAGACTCGATATTCTTTCAACACCTTTCACATTTTCGGGAACCAGAACCTGTCTGCCAGACTATACTTCTGATATAGGTTGCAGAAAAGTGGCCGGCGTTGTGATATTTGGAAACCAGAGAGTTAATTTGACCGTCAGTGGTTTCAATTAGCTGGCCCTAGAGAAAAACAATGGTGGTGCTGTATTCAGGCGTGAAAATGTAGAATTTTGCTCACCTTCTTCACCTGATTCACTGCTCAAGGCAGCATGGTTGCGACTAAGTTGGTCGGCAACCACATTTTCATGTCCAGGTATGTGATAAATCTCAAAATTGAATACCTGTAGAGTATTCTGATACCTCGCATGACGTTGACAGATTGGTTTTTTAGATTTGATCATAGAGATTAATGGGCGATAGTCAGTGTAAACAGTGCACTCATGGCCATAGAGATAATGATGAATTTTTGAAACCCAGTTACCAGTGCAACATTTTCCTTGTGAGTCCCGGAATAGGACCTTTCTGCAGTGTTCAGAAGCCGACTGTAAAAATATATCTGCTTATCATTTTGAAACAAGGCGGTGCCCAAAGCAAAATCGGATGCATCGGTATAAAGCTCGAACGGGAATGAAAAGTTTGGATGTCTAAGGAGACAGCTTTCAGAAATGGCCGCTTTAATCCAATCAAAAGCTTGTTGACAGTCTGCATCCCACAAAAATGTCTTCGATTTTGATGATTTCAATGCCTGAATTGGGGCCATTTTGGCAGCGAAATGGGGTACAAACTTACATAAATAGTTAGCGAATCCCACAAAATTTTCCACCTCTTTGTTAGACTGAGAGGGTGCTAAATTCATCAGTTTCACCCTGTCTGGGTCCGGTTTCAAACCATCATGGGTCACGAGATATAACACTTCTTGAGGCAAAAATTTGCATTTAGGCAACTGCATTTTCAAGTTATGCTCACGCAATTGTTCAAAAACAGATTGAATATCTTTCAAATGCTGAGACCAAGACTGTGAAGCAATGACAATGTCGTCTATGTTTGGAATGACGCCTCGACATTTGAAATTGGCAAAAATTTGATTCATAGCTAGCTGAAATGTGACTTCCTGATAATACTGGAAGATAGCATATCTGAGATTTGCCTTAACGCCTCCTTTCGCAAGACATGTGGCAATCGATAGGGCTTACGATATATACGGTACCACCACTTATTTCAATTGCATGTTTAAGACTGTGCATAGACCCAAATCATCAGTACCATGAGAAAATAAACAGTTGTTCTGTTTGAATAAGCTTTCCAGCTCTTTACTCTAACTTTCAGTCAAAAGTTCAGACTTGAATGTGGAAGTTTGCATAGCAGCATCCCCAAATTGTAAATTAACACAAAGAGCGTTCAGTGCTGGCAATCCAAGCAAAACAGGATAAGGTGCCTCATCAAAAACAGCAAATTCTAATGTTCGAGCAGTACGGACAACTTGAACTTGAATAGATAGGACATGAAAATATTGATGTCTTTGAAGATTAGCAAGATAACAAGTTCTAGACACAGGTTGCAAAAATCGTTGTAGTTTCCGTTCAGATACAAAAGAAGATGATATAATATTCACATCTGAGCCAGTGTCAACAAATGCATCCGCAAATGTATTGTTATTCAAGTTCACAGGAATAAATGCTCCACCAGGCTGTCCTGCGGCAGACACTTAGGAGAAAATGAGTTTTGCGGGGCTTCCTGGCTTCAGCAAACTCACTCAATTTGCCCCTTCTTGCCACATTTATTGCATGACTTGTCCTTCCAGCAAAACTTCGCCATGCGCCTTTTCCGGGCACAAATGGTGCACTTGGTATCACGGGTGGCAAAAGCACCCTGCTTTGCAAAAATGTCTTCACACCGCATCTGAATAGTTGGCGAATCCTGTTCACTGTGCCAGTGTAATACAATAGCTACACGTTAAGAGACTACGAAAATCAAGAATAAAGTATATCCCTCAGTTCACACTCCACACGACACATCAATAATAATGTACTGTCTCATTCTACATCGTACGTAGAGTACACGAGTACGAGATTGCCTGTCTTCTCGTCAGTACCATAACGGGCTATTTGCAAAATAAGATAGGATAGTAAAAGAGGACCAGCGGAGATAATTTGGGTTAGGGAATGGGCTGACGTGACGCCCATGTCGACTCATGGTTCCTGCCATGAGGATTCTTCAAGTGTCAGAGACCAAATCAAAGTTTTTTAAATCTTGCCAGCTTAAATGTGCAAGGATGTAGAAATGAAGAAAAACAAAGAACATTTGCGAGAATATGACAGGTACTAGCCATTACTGAAATACATGTTGTTAGTGAAAATACGTACGCAGTAGATGTAAAGGATGAAAAAGAACGATGTCACTGCACCCTCCTATAGCAACAATATGTAAACGACCTTGTTCCCGCTTGTGTAGTATATGAGACCATGAGAGGAAACTGATTACCAAATAACTAAACAGGAAAAATAGTTCTACATAAATTAACCCTTTTTTCTCTACAAACAATTACAAAATCCCGATCAAGGTATTCATATACGTAAAAACAAATATGCATTTTAAGTCTCTAAAAGTCTCTCTTACATAATAATTTGATCTTTATCTTCCTTCTTGCAGGAAACAAAACCAGATTCTTGAATCTTGTCAGCAACATCCAACAATCGGTCCCAATACCAAGCTCCCTCGGCTTTTTATCCAACTCACCTCCTTCTCTAGAAACTGTGCACTTTTATATAATTCACATCGCCAGTTTCTTCCATCATGTGTAATTAAAGCTACCCCCATCCTTGACATCAGGGAGCTGCTCAATTTGGCTTCGTACATTTTTCAGGTGAGATTTGATTGTCACACTTAGGTTATAAGTACCATCTTGTCATTAAGGATTATGGGTTTTATAATCCTGTAGGTTTTTGATGTAATTCGGAAGGGACTTTAATTATTTAGTGATCTCTATTGACAGACGATCAAGGACATATATGTCAACTGCTACCATGTTATCTATAAAATCAATTTCCTTGGACCGCAAAAAACATTGAAAACATATGATTAGGACTTTAACCCTATAACCTTTGTCTACAACTGAATACATTGACGCACTGTTCTCATCAGATTCCGTTGTTGAAGCTACTAGTCCGGTTGCCAAACCCCAGATTTTTGGAGAACCTTGCAATACGGTCCGTACAAAGTTTTTTGCTGTTTCTATACCTCTGAGGTGTGCTCTTTAAGAATCTGGATGATGCCACTCTGTCATCCTTGGGCAATCCGCACAATATACAAATTAAGGCCACCGTTAATGAAAATCTTGTTTTCGTCAATATCTCGGTAACTATGCATGGTATCAAAATAATTTTCGTGTCTATCCCCATGTTTTGAGGAATAAAGAATCAGATTAAGCCATTTCAGTAAAGATCACACCAATATTTTGTGCTGAGTAGGCATATTAAGGCTGCCATTACCGAAAGTCTTGTTTTTCTTTAATATCACCGCCAATAAAACTCGTGAAGTGCCTTGCCTTCCTAACCTTGGTATGAAATCCGAGAATCTCTCTTGGTAAACCCATTTCACATCGACTGAAACTCCACAGAGCTACTGATCATTTGTCAGAATAGTAATGTCCTGTCCAGATTCCTTCGTTAGACGTTGAGCCTCAGTCATGGCTGTGACCATGGAGTCCGGGTGAGCTAGATTCATATCATTCAATGGCAGATACAGGTCCTTTGTCGCTGGTTTCACACTCTGCCCTTGCTTTCTACACAACTTGGTGTTGAAGCCTCCGAACTCGATAGAGTTTGTGCTTGTGGCAACACACTTAAAGAACTCGAAGTCTAAATGGCGGACCCTTTCTAAAGCACCGACCTGTTGCGCCGTTACTCTAAGTGGTAAGACCGAGCAATTCACTTCACTTGAAGGCATGTCCGGCTTCTTAGGACCATAGTATATCTGGACGGGGATATCTTCGATAATCTGTTCTTTCTTCTCGTCCTTTCTTATGCGGCGAAAGGTCTTGCCATTGGCATCATCTTTACCATGCTTATCTACAAATGTTAGTAGCACTGCGAGAGAGTGCTTGGAAAGGAGCCCATTCTGTGACGAAATCTGTGCATCGAAATTGTCAGAGACAAGCTGAACAAGACTGTTTTCAGCATGGTTATGTCCTCTTAATGATGCATTGCTTACAGCTGCTGCTGCTGCCGATGTTTGAACCTAAGAACTTCATCATACCTGCAAGATGCAAGAAAACTCATAAAATTGTTCAATCAACCCTTTCCTGTTCAAGACAACACAGAGCTTAATCTGGATTGTTGTGAATCTACCACTTAAGGCATTAGTAAAAATGTTTCCAATGAGAGCAGCTGGTAAGGTGTGGTCCAACTTTGTAGAAAGCTTTGATAGCAATGATAACAAAGTGGAACTGACACAGTCAATGGCAATGTCCATATCAACTCTGGCATGATAGTTCTTGTCGTTAACTGATGATTCCTTTACATCACGGACAATATGGTGAGCAACCTTTTCCAGTCCAATGTCAACATCATCTCCATCACTGCTCGGCACTAGTCTCTACAAACTTGATGCTTTACTTCGAAACACGAGAAGACTAGCAACACCTGTGCCACTCAGCACAAGACGATCCGAACCAAAGTATTCTAACAACTTGGAAACTAAGGATCGGGGGCTAATGTCTCATCCACCATTGGACTCGTATAGATCGTATAATTCGATGGAATTCCACACTCGCAATGATTCTGCTCTCAATGCACTGACTGTCGTTTCAAAAGCCACATTCACTTCCTCTTGGCTACTACTAGATGCTGCTGAAGCTGACTTCACTGACCGAGGTGAACAAAACTTCTTGTAACAGTTTGTGTGGTATCTACCAGCTGCTGCATGCAGGTCACTCACTGCCCCAGCCAAACGTGTCTCTACCTCGCGTTCCCAGTTATCGTGACGAGATCTACAGACCTCTAGAAGGGTTTCCTTAAAAGTCTTTCTCCCCTCACCACGGTCCGCTGTCCTACAAAGAACAAACAACTTTGACGTTATTACTATGGTTGCAAGACGAGACTTGCAGCCGTGAGGAAGAATGGCTTAGGCTAATAGGCTACTGAAATGGTTTAGTCTGATTCTTTGCCCCTAATAACATGTGTATAGACACCAAATTTATTTTGATACCATGTGTAGTTACAGAGATATTAAAGAAAAACGAGACTTTCAGTAATGGCAGCCTTAATATGCCTATTCAGCACAAAATATTGGTTTAATCTTTACTGAAATGGCTTAATCTGATTCTTTATTCCTCAAAAGATGGGGAGAGACACCAAAATTATTTTGATACCATGCATAGTTACCGAGATATTGACGAAAACAAGATTTTCATTAATGGCGGCCTTAATTTGCATATTGTGCGGATTGCCCAAGGATGACAGAATGGCATCATCCAGATTCTTAAAGAGCATACCTCAGAGGTTCAGAATCAGCGAAAAAACTTTGTGCGGACCATAATGCACGCTTATCTGTCCCTGCCCCCGGACTATACAGCGATAAATGCTCCATGTCACTTGAAGAAACAAAGATCACTTCAAACAAGTTGAAAAATAATAAGGCTGTAGGTCAAGGTAGAGTGCACGCAGGTATAGTCTAAATATACTTGCACACAAATTTGATAAAATTCTAAACCAATCAGGGAAAGCAAAAGAACACCCATATGCTTTTTGAACTGGCATTGTAAACCAACTATGAAAACTGCTCAGGTAAAATGAACGAGCGATTGTCAGACCCTCCTTCTTTCTGCGTTAATCAAAATATTGATGTTGCGACAGCTAAAGGCAACACATTCCCTTAAGTCAAGCAGCTTATAGACTGGGGCGTTCCACGACAGAGCAAGTTCTGGAATTAGCATGTTGGTGGATAAAGCTATCATTTTTAAAAACGATGAAGTAACTTGGCTCCTACTAGTTCTGTCAAAAGCTTTTGATACAATCAACCGTGTTGACTGCCACAAGCTGACATGGTCTGCACTGGACTAGATTCTTGACAAAGATAACAACAAGATTCAAGTAGACCCGAAGTACGCTGATGACATAGAAACCAAAAGAAAAAAGATTCTAACCATAAATTGTTACAAGAAGCTTAAGGCACTCTTTCAAAGCAGACACATCAGCAGTGCCGCCGAGAGGAGGGTAGCCGGGGCAACTGCTCCAGGCCCCTGGCCATTTCGGAGGCCTGTAAGAAATTGAAGCTGCTTCTTCAGCGGTTAGATCTTTCAGTAAGCAAAAGCTAATGAAAAACGTTTTACGGAGCACAATAATGCAGGACCGATTAAACGACCTGGCAATTTTAAGCATTGAAAGCGACCTTACGTGTAAAGTTGACTTCAGTGACGTGATTAACGCCTTTGCATTAAAAAAAGCTCGGAAAGTAAATATATTATAGTGAGTAGGACATTTTAGAACTTCTCAGATTAGTCATTAGCAAATATTTCCGTTTTTGATAATATACTTGAAATGACCAAAAATATCTTGTTTGAAAATTTATAAAAGTTTAAAAGGGGGCCCGTTTCTATTAGCTGTCCTAGCTCTCAGCGGCCCTGCACATCAGTGAAAAAATTGAGCTCAAAGCTTCTCATAACTCTTGTCTTGTATCACTTTGAGTGCTGGATAGTAAACAGTGATTGAATGCCATTGATTCTTTCCACAGAAAAATATGCTCCTGAAAATGATATAGATATAAAATATGATAGAAAGGTAAGGCTATTGCAAGGCTTTGTAGCAAAGTAAGTCAGTTTTCACCATTTACAGGAACATTGTTTTCGATCAGATTAATGGTATAAACCACTCGAGTGCATTTACGTAGTGCTTATAAACTTTGGTCTGTAAAAAATTTAACTTGAAAAATTCCCTAAGATGTCCGGACTTACCAACAGCGAAGTGAGGGGCAGCAGGAGACTCTTGTAATAATAAAAAGTCTTATCCTTGTGTAAAGTTTCTTTTCATTCTTCATATTGAGACGAGGAATAAGGAAAGAAAATTAAAAGAAAATAACTAAATAAAAGAAAATAGCTAATGCACCCTTGTCTTTGCTTTGGTGAATTTCTGAAACGTGGGAGGGATGGACATCCATGGTTGAGGTGGTTGAGTAGGGAATTTTCTCAGGAAGTCATCCGCTTTTGTTGAGGTTCATTTAAGCAACGAATTAAAGTGCTCTTGAAAATGGATTGACTGTGAGTCAAAATGGTGGAGTTGTCTGCTGACAGGAGCGTGCCTATTGAGGATCTTGTTGGTCCATAGATTTTTGTTCCTTCATATCAGCTTCTAAGATCCCGAGCATCAGCAAAGACTTGAAGTTCCAGTGCCTTCTGTCGCCACTAGTTATTTAGTAATCCCTGGAATTTGGTCTGACATTGCCCCTTCAGATGTTAGTATATGGCTTTCTTATCGGAAGATTTGGATCCTGTTTATGAAGGGATCCAGCCTTTTGCTTTTTGTTGATGAGGTCTTCGACCTCTTTGTTATTCTTTATCCTTGGCGTTCCAAAAGAAGGTGTTGCCCTCTCCTTTCTCCTCTAATTGACCAGCCCTGGAGAGTCGAGTTTCACTGAAGGTGGCGAAGTCAAAATTAACGCTTTCTAGCTCCCGGGCTACAAGAGCAGTCCTTTGTCGATGTTGATCTGTGTCCATTCTTTTTAGAACAGTTCTGACATTCCAGGATCCAGGAATGAGAGGGGCTATCTGAGTTTGATATTCCCGAGTTTGACACTTATGATTTCGATCACGATAAGAGGGTGCCCGCTAGGTGCTGTTTCCCAGCCAGGTTTGAGCGTGACATCCGATGTCTGAACCACCTTTTCCATGGCCTTTCCCAATCGGAGTGGGCAGCAGGACTCCTAAATAGGCCTACCCAGTCGTAGATGCAGGACC
Organism: Chironex yamaguchii; assembly: GCA_024741275.1. NCBI lineage: Eukaryota > Metazoa > Cnidaria > Cubozoa > Chirodropida > Chirodropidae > Chironex > Chironex yamaguchii. The sequence continues at coordinate 14,321 of JANTCA010075053.1, forward strand.
AAGTTCCTTGTTGTTATGGGATCATAGGAGAAACGACCATCAAACATCTACCGCCAATGTGTAGGTCCAGGCTAGAAGCTTCCAGTTAACCAAAGCTGCTTCAATCGCCCTTTTCCTATCGCCATTGGACTTTTGTGAAGATGATGAGGCCGTTGGCGTGCATTTGTTTAAGGTGAACAACATCTCGCCAAACTGAGGCCCACACCTCTTGGCTCCAGATCCTCCCTTCACGGCGCTCATGAATGGTGACATGCTTGGTCTAGATCTGAATTTGTAGCATGCTGCCGATAATCCATAAAGCTGGGCATCGCCATTTTAGCAATGGTCTTCGTTTAAAAATCCCGGACTTGTCCTAATTGTGGCACTCGAGCGCAGCACGCCTCCAAAAGGGGACGGGGTGGCCCCGTCATAAAGTTGTAGATCACAAGGGGACGAAAACGGACGTCGTTCCTTCTGACAATGCGCATTGTCCGACTTTAAAGATTTCATCCAGAAATGGAATGGATGAGCTCAAAAGCACTGGATACTGTCTATTCATCATACTAGTGTAGTAATTAAAACCCTGATTGGAGCATTCTCCTTCCCTCTTTCAGGGCACACTAATCACGTGTTTTCTATATACCTGGTGTGCTTGCTTTCACTTGATTGATCTCTTATCATTAGACCTAGGCCCAAGCCTACACTCATTACTGATTTTTGATTCGCTTTCATCTACAGGTGACAATGATAGCATTTTGCAATGAAGACAGGATTGAGCTGCTTGTTGAGGAAAATGATGTGAAAAAACGGCGGAGAAAAGCGA